>JAWNPB010000015.1:0-262500 GCA_035045355.1 Drosophila lacicola
ATGGCGAGCGTAGTAAAACTAATAAGTACCGAGTTTGGTCAAGATATCTTGAAAAACATAAAAATTTTCCATACAAAAACTTAATTTTCGACCGATTGTTCCTATGGCAGCTATATGATATAGTTGCCCGATCTGAATAGAATTTTGCATATATATGGGGAGCTTAGTAAAACTAATAAGTACCGAGTTTGGTCAAGATATCTTGAAAAACATAAAAATTTTCCATACAAAAACTTAATTTTCGACCGATCGTTCCTATGGCAGCTATATGATATAGTTGTCCGATCTTAATAGGATTTTGCATATATATGGGGAACGTAGTAAAACTAATAAATAAAAAGTTTAGTTAAGATAACTTTATAAACAAAAATGTTTTTCATACAAGAACCTACTTTTCGACCGATCGTTCTAATGGCAGCTATATGATATAGTGGTCCGATCCAGCTGGTTTTGACATATGAGCTGCGTGTAACAGAAAGAGAGACTTCTGCAAAGTTTCATAAAGATAGCTTTAAAACTGAGAGACTAGTTCGCATAGAAACAGACAGACGGACAGACGGACATGGCTATATCAACTCGGCTGTTGATACTGATCAAGAATATATATACTTTATGGGGTCGGAGATGTCTCCTTCTATGCGTTACACATTTCACGACAAAATTATAATACCCTCTGCAAGGGTATAAAAAAAAGATTAAACGAGAAAGAAGTGCTATCTTCGGCACACCGAAGATTTAATACCCTTGCAGACCCAACCTTTTCAAAATACTCATAGTGCTTTGCCCGTATCTAAGAAGCACAGGGAAAATAGTTAATGCCGAGTATGCCGAGCTTAGTCAAGATATCTTGAAAAACATAAAAATTTTCCATATAAAAAAAATACATACAACAGCATAATTTTCGACCGATCGTTCCTATGGCAGCTATATGATATAGTTGCCCGATCTTAATAGGATTTTGCATATATATGGGGAGCGTAGTAAAACTAATAAATACCGAGTTTGGTCAAGATATCTTGAAAAACATAAAAATTTTCCATACAAAAACTTAAATTTTGACCGATCGTTCCTATGGCAGCTATATGATATAGTTGTCCGATCTTAATAGGATTTTGCATATATATGGGGAACGTAGTAAAACTAATAAATAAAAAGTTTAGTAAAGATAACTTTATAAACAAAAATGTTTTTCATAAAAGAACCTACTTTTCGACCGATCGTTCTAATGGCAGCTATATGATATAGTGGTCCGATCCAGCTGGTCTTGACATATGAGCTGCGTGCAACAGAAAGAGGGACTTCTGCAAAGTTTCATAAAGATAGCTTGAAAACTGAGAGACTAGTTCGCATAGAAACAGACAGACGGACAGACGGACATGGCTATATCAACTCGGCTGTTGATACTGATCAAGAATATATATACTTTATGGGGTCGGAGATGTCTCCTTCTATGCGTTACACATTTCACGACAAAATTATAATACCCTCTGCAAGGGTATAAAAAGAAGGAAAATTATATTATATTTTTTATGTTCAAAAAATAAATGTATATTATGAGTAACGGAAAAAGGGACAAACAAAAATTTATTTGGTATAGCACAAATTAAAAACAACATCAAACGCAAACGAAAATAGTAAGCTTGAGTCAATATAAGCAAAAGATTAGAAAATTTTACGGTCTATATATGAATACAAATTATATAATAGGAGAAAAATGAGATTAACTTACGTTAAGCTAGGAAACATTCTCCATTAAATGAGAAGGAAATAATACTAAGGTTGAAAAGAAAGAAAAAAGAATATTAAACTATTCTAGTTTAGAAAGCATAAATATAATTTTAAAAAAAAGGAGGATTAAATTTGTATTTGTGGTCAAAAAAAATAAGTACATTACGGAAGAGACAAACAAATATATTTAGATTAATACACCTCGATTAAAAGAAAACAACATTAAACACAAACGAAAATGATGAACTTGAGTCAACGAAAACCAACACGATTTACAGTAAACGCAAAAGAAAAAACAGAAAAAGGACAAACAAAAAACGAAAATAATGGACTGAGCCAACAAAAAGATTCGAGTTTTTTCTTTTGGGTCAATAAATACATAAAAAATATAATAGAAAAAATAATAAGAACGGAAAAAAGGAGTAAACAAAAATATAACAAAAATGAAATATTATTTGGAACAAAACGAAAAAAGATATTAATTTAGCAAAAAGAAAATATTCAATTTTAAGACAAGAAAAAGTAAATTTAAATTATAGGAATTATTTCCCAATTTTGAAGTGCTCCAATCGAAATTTAGAAGCAGACTGGCTGGATATTGTATGTGGGCATTGGCATTTAATGCAAATTTGAGAATTTAGTTCCAAGGCATACTAGAAAAAAGAAAGATTTCCCATAAAATAAAAAGATTAATTTAAAATGAAAAGAGAAATGGTCGTCGAAGTTTTCCATTAAGTTTACAAGTATCAAAAATAAAGCTTGAATTAACAAAAAAGAAGATTAAATTATGATAAAGTTGAAAACATTTTCCATTAAAGTAAAGAAAATTATGCTGGGTTGAAAAGAATGAAAAAAGATTAAAAAAGAAGGAAAATTATATATTTTATTTTTTATGTTCAAAAAATAAATGTATATTATGAGTAACGGAAAAAGGGACAAACAAAAATTTATTTGGTATAGCACAAATTAAAAACAACATCAAACGCAAACGAAAATAATTAGCTTGAGTCAATATAAGCAAAAGATTAGAAAATTTTACGGTCTATAAATGAATACAAATTATATAATAGGAGAAAAATGAGATTAACTTACGTTAAGCTAGGAAACATTCTCCATTAAATGAGAAGGAAATAATACTAAGGTTGAAAAGAAAGAAAAAAGAATATTAAACTATTCTAGTTTAGAAAGAATAAATATAATTTTAACAAAAAGGAGGATCAAATTTGTATTTGTGGTAAAAAAAAAAATAAATACATTACGGAAGAGACAAACAAATATATTTAGATTAATACACCTCGATTAAAAGAAAACAACATTAAACACAAACGAAAATGATGAACTTGAGTCAACGAAAACCAACACGATTTACAGAAAAAGGACAAACAAAAATCGAAAATAATGGACTAAGCCAACGAAAAGATTCGAGTTTTTTCTTTTGGGTCAATAAATACATAAAATATATAATAGAAAAAATAATAAGAACGGAAAAAAGGAGTAAACAAAAATATAACAAAAATGAAATATTATTTGGAACAAAACGAAAAAAGATATTAATTTAGCAAAAAGAAAATATTCAATTTTTAGACAAGAAAAAGTAAATTTTAATTATAGGAATTATTTCCCAATTTTGAAGTGCTCCAATCGAAATTTAGAAGCAGACTGGCTGAATATTGTATGTGGGCATTGGCATTTAAGGCAAATTTGAGAATTTAGTTCCAAGGCATACTAGAAAAAAGAAAGATTTCCCATAAAATGAAAAGATTTAATTTAAAATGAAAAGAGAAATGGTCGTCGAAGTTTTCCATTAAGTTTACAAGTATCAAAAATAAAGCTTGAATTAACAAAAAAGAAGATTAAATTATGATAAAGTTGAAAACATTTTCCATTAAAGTAAAGAAAATTATGCTGGGTTGAAAAGAATGAAAAACGAGAAAGAAGTGCTATCTTCGGCAAACCGAAGATTTAATACCCTTGCAGACCGAACCTTTTCAAAATGCTTATAGTGCTATGCTTATAGTGCTTTGCCCGTATCTAAGAAGCACAGGGAAAATAGTTAATGCCGAGTATGGTTAAGATACCATGAAAAACAAAACAGGTTTCCGTACAACAGCATAATTTTCGACCGATCGTTCCTATGGCAGCTATATGATATAGTTGTCCGATCTTAAAAGGATTTTGCATATATATGGGGAGCGTAGTAAAACTAATAAATACCGAGTTTGGTCAAGATATCTTGAAAAACATAAAAATTTTCCATACAAAAACTTAATTTTCGACCGATCTTTCCTATGGCAGCTATATGATATAGTTGTCCGATCTTAATAGGATTTTGCATATATATGGCGAGCGTAGTAAAACTAATAAGTACCGAGTTTGGTCAAGATATCTTGAAAAACATAAAAATTTTCCATACAAAAACTTAATTTTCGACCGATTGTTCCTATGGCAGCTATATGATATAGTTGCCCGATCTTAATAGGATTTTGCATATATATGGGGAGCGTAGTAAAACTAATAAATACCGAGTTTGGTCAAGATATCTTGAAAAACATAAAAATTTTCCATACAAAAACTTAAATTTTGACCGATCGTTCCTATGGCAGCTATATGATATAGTTGTCCGATCTTAATAGGATTTTGCATATATATGGGGAACGTAGTAAAACTAATAAATAAAAAGTTTAGTAAAGATAACTTTATAAACAAAAATGTTTTTCATACAAGAACCTATTTTTCGACCGATCGTTCTAATGGCAGCTATATGATATAGTGGTCCGATCCAGCTGGTTTTGACATATGAGCTGCGTGCAACAGAAAGAGGGACTTCTGCAAAGTTTCATAAAGACAGCTTTAAAACTGAGAGACTAGTTCGCATAGAAACAGACAGACGGACAGACGGACATGGCTATATCAACTCGGCTGTTGATACTGATCAAGAATATATATACTTTATGGGGTCGGAGATGTCTCCTTCTATGCGTTACACATTTCACGACAAAATTATAATACCCTCTGCAAGGGTATAAAAAGAAGGAAAATTATATTATATTTTTTATGTTCAAAAAATAAATGTATATTATGAGTAACGGAAAAAGGGACAAACAAAAATTTATTTGGTATAGCACAAATTAAAAACAACATCAAACGCAAACGAAAATAGTAAGCTTGAGTCAATATAAGCAAAAGATTAGAAAATTTTACGGTCTATATATGAATACAAATTATATAATAGGAGAAAAATGAGATTAACTTACGTTAAGCTAGGAAACATTCTCCATTAAATGAGAAGGAAATAATACTAAGGTTGAAAAGAAAGAAAAAAGAATATTAAACTATTCTAGTTTAGAAAGCATAAATATAATTTAAAAAAAAAGGAGGATTAAATTTGTATTTGTGGTCAAAAAAAAATAAGTACATTACGGAAGAGACAAACAAATATATTTAGATTAATACACCTCGATTAAAAGAAAACAACATTAAACACAAACGAAAATGATGAACTTGAGTCAACGAAAACCAACACGATTTACAGAAAAAGGACAAACAAAATCGAAAATAATGGACTAAGCCAACGAAAAGATTCGAGTTTTTTCTTTTGGGTCAATAAATACATAAAATATATAATAGAAAAAATAATAAGAACGGAAAAAAGGAGTAAACAAAAATATAACAAAAATGAAATATTATTTGGAACAAAACGAAAAAAGATATTAATTTAGCAAAAAGAAAATATTCAATTTTTAGACAAAAAAAAGTAAATTTTAATTATAGGAATTATTTCCCAATTTTGAAGTGCTCCAATCGAAATTTAGAAGCAGACTGGCTGAATATTGTATGTGGGCATTGGCATTTAAGGCAAATTTGAGAATTTAGTTCCAAGGCATACTAGAAAAAAGAAAGATTTCCCATAAAATGAAAAGATTTAATTTAAAATGAAAAGAGAAATGGTCGTCGAAGTTTTCCATTAAGTTTACAAGTATCAAAAATAAAGCTTGAATTAACAAAAAAGAAGATTAAATTATGATAAAGTTGAAAACATTTTCCATTAAAGTAAAGAAAATTATGCTGGGTTGAAAAGAATGAAAAACGAGAAAGAAGTGCTATCTTCGGCAAACCGAAGATTTAATACCCTTGCAGACCGAACCTTTTCAAAATGCTTATAGTGCTTTGCCCGTATCTAAGAAGCACAGGGAAAATAGTTAATGCCGAGTATGGTTAAGATACCATGAAAAACAAAACAGGTTTCCGTACAACAGCATAATTTTCGACCGATCGTTCCTATGGCAGCTATATGATATAGTTGTCCGATCTTAAAAGGATTTTGCATATATATGGGGAGCGTAGTAAAACTAATAAATACCGAGTTTGGTCAAGATATCTTGAAACACATAAAAATTTTCCATACAAAAACTTAATTTTCGACCGATCGTTCCTATGGCAGCTATATGATATAGTTGTCCGATCTTAATAGGATTTTGCATATATATGGCGAGCGTAGTAAAACTAATAAGTACCGAGTTTGGTCAAGATATCTTGAAAAACATAAAAATTTTCCATACAAAAACTTAATTTTCGACCGATTGTTCCTATGGCAGCTATATGATATAGTTGCCCGATCTGAATAGAATTTTGCATATATATGGGGAGCTTAGTAAAACTAATAAGTACCGAGTTTGGTCAAGATATCTTGAAAAACATAAAAATTTTCCATACAAAAACTTAATTTTCGACCGATCGTTCCTATGGCAGCTATATGATATAGTTGTCCGATCTTAATAGGATTTTGCATATATATGGGGAACGTAGTAAAACTAATAAATAAAAAGTTTAGTAAAGATAACTTTATAAACAAAAATGTTTTTCATACAAGAACCTATTTTTCGACCGATCGTTCTAATGGCAGCTATATGATATAGTGGTCCGATCCAGCTGGTTTTGACATATGAGCTGCGTGCAACAGAAAGAGGGACTTCTGCAAAGTTTCATAAAGATAGCTTTAAAACTGAGAGACTAGTTCGCATAGAAACAGACAGACGGACAGACGGACATGGCTATATCAACTCGGCTGTTGATACTGATCAAGAATATATATACTTTATGGGGTCGGAGATGTCTCCTTCTATGCGTTACACATTTCACGACAAAATTATAATACCCTCTGCAAGGGTATAAAAAGAAGGAAAATTATATTATATTTTTTATGTTCAAAAAATAAATGTATATTATGAGTAACGGAAAAAGGGACAAACAAAAATTTATTTGGTATAGCACAAATTAAAAACAACATCAAACGCAAACGAAAATAGTAAGCTTGAGTCAATATAAGCAAAAGATTAGAAAATTTTACGGTCTATAAATGAATACAAATTATATAATAGGAGAAAAATGAGATTAACTTACGTTAAGCTAGGAAACATTCTCCATTAAATGAGAAGGAAATAATACTAAGGTTGAAAAGAAAGAAAAAAGAATATTAAACTATTCTAGTTTAGAAAGCATAAATATAATTTTAAAAAAAGGAGGATTAAATTTGTATTTGTGGTCAAAAAAAAATAAGTACATTACGGAAGAGACAAACAAATATATTTAGATTAATACACCTCGATTAAAAGAAAACAACATTAAACACAAACGAAAATGATGAACTTGAGTCAACGAAAACCAACACGATTTACAGTAAACGCAAAAGAAAAAACAGAAAAAGGACAAACAAAAAACGAAAATAATGGACTGAGCCAACAAAAAGATTCGAGTTTTTTCTTTTGGGTCAAATACATAAAAAATATAATAGAAAAAATAATAAGAACGGAAAAAAGGAGTAAACAAAAATATAACAAAAATGAAATATTATTTGGAACAAAACGAAAAAAGATATTAATTTAGCAAAAAGAAAATATTCAATTTTTAGACAAGAAAAAGTAAATTTAAATTATAGGAATTATTTCCCAATTTTGAAGTGCTCCAATCGAAATTTAGAAGCAGACTGGCTGGATATTGTATGTGGGCATTGGCATTTAATGCAAATTTGAGAATTTAGTTCCAAGGCATACTAGAAAAAAGAAAGATTTCCCATAAAATAAAAAGATTAATTTAAAATGAAAAGAGAAATGGTCGTCGAAGTTTTCCATTAAGTTTACAAGTATCAAAAATAAAGCTTGAATTAACAAAAAAGAAGATTAAATTATGATAAAGTTGAAAACATTTTCCATTAAAGTAAAGAAAATTATGCTGGGTTGAAAAGAATGAAAAACGAGAAAGAAGTGCTATCTTCGGCACACCGAAGATTTAATACCCTTGCAGACCGAACCTTTTCAAAATGCTTATAGTGCTTTGCCCGTATCTAAGAAGCACAGGGAAAATAGTTAATGCCGAGTATGGTTAAGATACCATGAAAAACAAAACAGGTTTCCGTACAACAGCATAATTTTCGACCGATCGTTCCTATGGCAGCTATATGATATAGTTGTCCGATCTTAATAGGATTTTGCATATATATGGGGAGCGTAGTAAAACTAATAAATACCGAGTTTGGTCAAGATATCTTGAAACACATAAAAATTTTCCATACAAAAACTTAATTTTCGACCGATCTTTCCTATGGCAGCTATATGATATAGTTGTCCGATCTTAATAGGAATTTGCATATATATGGCGAGCGTAGTAAAACTAATAAGTACCGAGTTTGGTCAAGATATCTTGAAAAACATAAAAATGTTCAATACAAAAACTTAATTTTCGACCGATTGTTCCTATGGCAGCTATATGATATAGTTGCCCGATCTGAATAGAATTTTGCATATATATGGGGAGCTTAGTAAAACTAATAAGTACCGAGTTTGGTCAAGATATCTTGAAAAACATAAAAATTTTCCATACAAAAACTTAATTTTCGACCGATCGTTCCTATGGCAGCTATATGATATAGTTGTCCGATCTTAATAGGATTTTGCATATATATGGGGAACGTAGTAAAACTAATAAATAAAAAGTTTAGTAAAGATAACTTTATAAACAAAAATGTTTATCATACAAGAACCTACTTTTCGACCGATCGTTCTAATGGCAGCTATATGATATAGTGGTCCGATCCAGCTGGTTTTGACATGTGAGCTGCGTGCAACAGAAAGAGGGACTTCTGCAAAGTTTCATAAAGATATCTTTAAAACTGAGAGACTAGTTCGCATAGAAACAGACAGACGGACAGACGGACATGGCTATATCAACTCGGCTGTTGATACTGATCAAGAATATATGTATATACTTTATGGGGTCGGATATGTCTCCTTCTATGCGTTACACATTTCACGACAAAATTATAATACCCTCTGCAAGGGTATAAAAAAAAGATTAAACGAGAAAGAAGTGCTATCTTCGGCACACCGAAGATTTAATACCCTTGCAGACCCAACCTTTTCAAAATACTCATAGTGCTTTGCCCGTATCTAAGAAGCACAGGGAAAATAGTTAATGCCGAGTATGCCGAGCTTAGTCAAGATATCTTGAAAAACATAAAAATTTTCCATATAAAAAAAAATACATACAACAGCATAATTTTCGACCGATCGTTCCTATGGCAGCTATATGATATAGTTGCCCGATCTTAATAGGATTTTGCATATATATGGGGAGCGTAGTAAAACTAATAAATACCGAGTTTGGTCAAGATATCTTGAAAAACATAAAAATTTTCCATACAAAAACTTAAATTTTGACCGATCGTTCCTATGGCAGCTATATGATATAGTAGCCCGATGTGAATAAGATTTTGCATAAGTGGAGGGAGCATAGTAAAACTAATAAATACCGAGTTTGGTCAAGATATCTTGAAAAACATAAAAATTTTCCATACAAAAACTTAATTTTCGACCGATCGTTCCTATGGCAGCTATATGATATAGTTGTCCGATCTTAATAGGATTTTGCATATATATGGGGAACGTAGTAAAACTAATAAATAAAAAGTTTAGTAAAGATAACTTTATAAACAAAAATGTTTTTCATACAAGAACCTATTTTTCGACCGATCGTTCTAATGGCAGCTATATGATATAGTGGTCCGATCCAGCTGGTTTTGACATATGAGCTGCGTGCAACAGAAAGAGGGACTTCTGCAAAGTTTCATAAAGATAGCTTGAAAACTGAGAGACTAGTTCGCATAGAAACAGACAGACGGACAGACGGACATGGCTATATCAACTCGGCTGTTGATACTGATCAAGAATATATATACTTTATGGGGTCGGAGATGTCTCCTTCTATGCGTTACACATTTCACGACAAAATTATAATACCCTCTGCAAGGGTATAAAAAGAAGGAAAATTATATTATATTTTTTATGTTCAAAAAATAAATGTATATTATGAGTAACGGAAAAAGGGACAAACAAAAATTTATTTGGTATAGCACAAATTAAAAACAACATCAAACGCAAACGAAAATAGTAAGCTTGAGTCAATATAAGCAAAAGATTAGAAAATTTTACGGTCTATAAATGAATACAAATTATATAATAGGAGAAAAATGAGATTAACTTACGTTAAGCTAGGAAACATTCTCCATTAAATGAGAAGGAAATAATACTAAGGTTGAAAAGAAAGAAAAAAGAATATTAAACTATTCTAGTTTAGAAAGCATAAATATAATTTTAAAAAAAGGAGGATTAAATTTGTATTTGTGGTCAAAAAAAAATAAGTACATTACGGAAGAGACAAACAAATATATTTAGATTAATACACCTCGATTAAAAGAAAACAACATTAAACACAAACGAAAATGATGAACTTGAGTCAACGAAAACCAACACGATTTACAGTAAACGCAAAAGAAAAAACAGAAAAAGGACAAACAAAAAACGAAAATAATGGACTGAGCCAACAAAAAGATTCGAGTTTTTTCTTTTGGGTCAATAAATACATAAAAAATATAATAGAAAAAATAATAAGAACGGAAAAAAGGAGTAAACAAAAATATAACAAAAATGAAATATTATTTGGAACAAAACGAAAAAAGATATTAATTTAGCAAAAAGAAAATATTCAATTTTTAGACAAGAAAAAGTAAATTTAAATTATAGGAATTATTTCCCAATTTTGAAGTGCTCCAATCGAAATTTAGAAGCAGACTGGCTGAATATTGTATGTGGGCATTGGCATTTAATGCAAATTTGAGAATTTAGTTCCAAGGCATACTAGAAAAAAGAAAGATTTCCCATAAAATAAAAAGATTAATTTAAAATGAAAAGAGAAATGGTCGTCGAAGTTTTCCATTAAGTTTACAAGTATCAAAAATAAAGCTTGAATTAACAAAAAAGAAGATTAAATTATGATAAAGTTGAAAACATTTTCCATTAAAGTAAAGAAAATTATGCTGGGTTGAAAAGAATGAAAAAAGATTAAAAAAGAAGGAAAATTATATATTTTATTTTTTATGTTCAAAAAATAAATGTATATTATGAGTAACGGAAAAAGGGACAAACAAAAATTTATTTGGTATAGCACAAATTAAAAACAACATCAAACGCAAACGAAAATAATTAGCTTGAGTCAATATAAGCAAAAGATTAGAAAATTTTACGGTCTATAAATGAATACAAATTATATAATAGGAGAAAAATGAGATTAACTTACGTTAAGCTAGGAAACATTCTCCATTAAATGAGAAGGAAATAATACTAAGGTTGAAAAGAAAGAAAAAAGAATATTAAACTATTCTAGTTTAGAAAGAATAAATATAATTTTAACAAAAAGGAGGATCAAATTTGTATTTGTGGTAAAAAAAAAATAAATACATTACGGAAGAGACAAACAAATATATTTAGATTAATACACCTCGATTAAAAGAAAACAACATTAAACACAAACGAAAATGATGAACTTGAGTCAACGAAAACCAACACGATTTACAGAAAAAGGACAAACAAAAATCGAAAATAATGGACTAAGCCAACAAAAAGATTCGAGTTTTTTCTTTTGGGTCAATAAATACATAAAACATATAATAGAAAAAATAATAAGAACGGAAAAAAGGAGTAAACAAAAATATAACAAAAATGAAATATTATTTGGAACAAAACGAAGAAGATATTAATTTAGCAAAAAGAAAATATTCAATTTTTAGACAAGAAAAAGTAAATTTTAATTATAGGAATTATTTCCCAATTTTGAAGTGCTCCAATCGAAATTTAGAAGCAGACTGGCTGAATATTGTATGTGGGCATTGGCATTTAAGGCAAATTTGAGAATTTAGTTCCAAGGCATACTAGAAAAAAGAAAGATTTCCCATAAAATGAAAAGATTTAATTTAAAATGAAAAGAGAAATGGTCGTCGAAGTTTTCCATTAAGTTTACAAGTATCAAAAATAAAGCTTGAATTAACAAAAAAGAAGATTAAATTATGATAAAGTTGAAAACATTTTCCATTAAAGTAAAGAAAATTATGCTGGGTTGAAAAGAATGAAAAACGAGAAAGAAGTGCTATCTTCGGCAAACCGAAGATTTAATACCCTTGCAGACCGAACCTTTTCAAAATGCTTATAGTGCTTTGCCCGTATCTAAGAAGCACAGGGAAAATAGTTAATGCCGAGTATGGTTAAGATACCATGAAAAACAAAACAGGTTTCCGTACAACAGCATAATTTTCGACCGATCTTTCCTATGGCAGCTATATGATATAGTTGTCCGATCTTAATAGGATTTTGCATATATATGGCGAGCGTAGTAAAACTAATAAGTACCGAGTTTGGTCAAGATATCTTGAAAAACATAAAAATTTTCCATACAAAAACTTAATTTTCGACCGATTGTTCCTATGGCAGCTATATGATATAGTTGCCCGATCTGAATAGAATTTTGCATATATATGGGGAGCTTAGTAAAACTAATAAGTACCGAGTTTGGTCAAGATATCTTGAAAAACATAAAAATTTTCCATACAAAAACTTAATTTTCGACCGATCGTTCCTATGGCAGCTATATGATATAGTTGTCCGATCTTAATAGGATTTTGCATATATATGGGGAACGTAGTAAAACTAATAAATAAAAAGTTTAGTAAAGATAACTTTATAAACAAAAATGTTTTTCATACAAGAACCTACTTTTCGACCGATCGTTCTAATGGCAGCTATATGATATAGTGGTCCGATCCAGCTGGTTTTGACATATGAGCTGCGTGCAACAGAAAGAGGGACTTCTGCAAAGTTTCATAAAGATAGCTTGAAAACTGAGAGACTAGTTCGCATAGAAACAGACAGACGGACAGACGGACATGGCTATATCAACTCGGCTGTTGATACTGATCAAGAATATATATACTTTATGGGGTCGGAGATGTCTCGTTCTATGCGTTACACATTTCACGACAAAATTATAATACACTCTGCAAGGGTATAAAAAGAAGGAAAATTATATTATATTTTTTATGTTCAAAAAATAAATGTATATTATGAGTAACGGAAAAAGGGACAAACAAAAATTTATTTGGTATAGCACAAATTAAAAACAACATCAAACGCAAACGAAAATAGTAAGCTTGAGTCAATATAAGCAAAAGATTAGAAAATTTTACGGTCTATAAATGAATACAAATTATATAATAGGAGAAAAATGAGATTAACTTACGTTAAGCTAGGAAACATTCTCCATTAAATGAGAAGGAAATAATACTAAGGTTGAAAAGAAAGAAAAAAGAATATTAAACTATTCTAGTTTAGAAAGCATAAATATAATTTTAAAAAAAGGAGGATTAAATTTGTATTTGTGGTCAAAAAAAAATAAGTACATTACGGAAGAGACAAACAAATATATTTAGATTAATACACCTCGATTAAAAGAAAACAACATTAAACACAAACGAAAATGATGAACTTGAGTCAACGAAAACCAACACGATTTACAGTAAACGCAAAAGAAAAAACAGAAAAAGGACAAACAAAAAACGAAAATAATGGACTGAGCCAACAAAAAGATTCGAGTTTTTTCTTTTGGGTCAATAAATACATAAAAAATATAATAGAAAAAATAATAAGAACGGAAAAAAGGAGTAAACAAAAATATAACAAAAATGAAATATTATTTGGAACAAAACGAAAAAAGATATTAATTTAGCAAAAAGAAAATATTCAATTTGTAGACAAGAAAAAGTAAATTTAAATTATAGGAATTATTTCCCAATTTTGAAGTGCTCCAATCGAAATTTAGAAGCAGACTGGCTGGATATTGTATGTGGGCATTGGCATTTAATGCAAATTTGAGAATTTAGTTCCAAGGCATACTAGAAAAAATAAAGATTTCCCATAAAATAAAAAGATTAATTTAAAATGAAAAGAGAAATGGTCGTCGAAGTTTTCCATTAAGTTTACAAGTATCGAAAATAAAGCTTGAATTAACAAAAAAGAAGATTAAATTATGATAAAGTTGAAAACATTTTCCATTAAAGTAAAGAAAATTATGCTGGGTTGAAAAGAATGAAAAAAGATTAAAAAAGAAGGAAAATTATATTATATTTTTTATGTTCAAAAAATAAATGTATATTATGAGTAACGGAAAAAGGGACAAACAAAAATTTATTTGGTATAGCACAAATTAAAAACAACATCAAACGCAAACGAAAATAATTAGCTTGAGTCAATATAAGCAAAAGATTAGAAAATTTTACGGTCTATAAATGAATACAAATTATATAATAGGAGAAAAATGAGATTAACTTACGTTAAGCTAGGAAACATTCTCCATTAAATGAGAAGGAAATAATACTAAGGTTGAAAAGAAAGAAAAAAGAATATTAAACTATTCTAGTTTAGAAAGAATAAATATAATTTTAACAAAAAGGAGGATCAAATTTGTATTTGTGGTAAAAAAAAAATAAGTACATTACGGAAGAGACAAACAAATATATTTAGATTAATACACCTCGATTAAAAGAAAACAACATTAAACACAAACGAAAATGATGAACTTGAGTCAACGAAAACCAACACGATTTACAGTAAACGCAAAAGAAAAAACAGAAAAAGGACAAACAAAAAACGAAAATAATGGACTGAGCCAACAAAAAGATTCGAGTTTTTTCTTTTGGGTCAATAAATACATAAAAAATATAATAGAAAAAATAATAAGAACGGAAAAAAGGAGTAAACAAAAATATAACAAAAATGAAATATTATTTGGAACAAAACGAAAAAAGATATTAATTTAGCAAAAAGAAAATATTCAATTTTTAGACAGGAAAAAGTAAATTTAAATTATAGGAATTATTTCCCAATTTTGAAGTGCTCCAATCGAAATTTAGAAGCAGACTGGCTAGATATTGTATGTGGGCATTGGCATTTTTTTTTTTCTGTGCAAGTGGCTTCATGAGAATGGGAATCGGGGATAGAGCGACTGGTTTTCGGGAGCGGGCAATGGAGCCGAGCGAGTCGAGCATGCGAGAGGGATAGACAGAGAGAGACGATCCGGGTCCGAGTCCAAGTCCTAGTCCTAGTTCGTGTTCCGACTTCAGCACGATGGCCACTCGTTCAGTCCGACTTCAGCACGATGGCCACTCGTTCGCTCTGACTCACTCACTCATCCGGTCGCCCGCTCCCAATTGGGAACGTTGAATGCGCTCGGTCCCCTCTTCTCAGCCCAGAATTTATTTGTTGATATATATTACTTTTGATATGAATAAGCATTATAAACATTTTACATGTTAAAAAGTGTTGAATGTTGTTAGTGGATAATTTATGGTTTTTGTCTAAAAACTATAAGCAAATGCTTTGAATTTGATTCGATTTGATTTGTGAGCATGTGTATTGTACAATGTTTGATGTGTGAGAACAATTTTTGTTGTAATTGTATTAACTATTAGATATTTAGTTGTTTTGACAGATTTTACATTATATGTGTTTTGATTGAGTGGATGTAATATACAATTGGGGTAAGGTGCGGCGTCAGTAGACTTGTCCACCATAAGCCAGCAGGTAATTGGTAGGAGATATGCTGATTAAGCGTTTTTAAGTGTGAGAGAGAGGTTTATGAAGCATTTTAGAGGGATTGTGTGAACTCTTTGTATTTTTTGCAATGTGCAATGTAGGCGTGTGTGCATACGTGATAGTAAGTGTGTTTTTGTTGATATTTTTTTATGATAGCGAGGATTTCAATTGCTTGCGCGCTCGTGCATATAAGTTGGTTCTGTGTCAATTCTCTCTCACACTAGATAGGGCGGTTTCCTTTCCTTTTTCTTAGAAAGAAAAAAGAAGAAGAAACGTTGGTACAGGTTAGATAGTAATCTAAGAAACTAATGTGTTCGTTTTTTGATTACAATTTGTCATTAAAGCATGCGGGAGAGTGTTTAAGTTAGTGTGTGTAAAGCTGTTGATTGTTGTTGTTGTTGTCGTTGCTTGTTGCTGTTGCTTCTGTTGAAGTTGCTGCCGATGATGATGTTGATTGCTGCTGGTGTTGTTGACGCTGCTGGTGCTGACGCTGCTGCTGTTGTTGCCGCTGCTGCTGTTGTTGATGTTGTCGTTGTTGGCGTTGTTGTTGCGGGAGCTATTTGTGCTGCGGCTGTCGCTGCCGCTGGTGGTGTTGGTGTTGATGTTGTTGCTGCTGGTGTCGCTGCCGATGTTTCATGATGATGCTGATTGTTGCTGATGTTGTTGACGCTGCTGCTGTTGCCGCTGCTGCTGTTGTTGATGTTGATGTTGTCGCTGTTGGTGCTGTTGTTGCGGGAGCTGTTGGTGCTGCAGCTGCCGCTGGAGATGTTGGTGTTGATGTTGTTGTTGCTGGTGCCGATGCCGATGCCGATGTTTCCGCTGTCGATGCTGATGTTGTTGTTGCTTCTGCTGCTGTCGCTGTTGCTGCTGTTGTACGGCTGTTGATTGGCTGCTACTGTTGTTGTTTTTGTATTTGTTCTTGATGTTGTTGAAGATGGCGAAGTTGTTGATGATGTCGATGAAGTTCAACCAGATGGGGACGATATTTGCGCACATTGGGTTGAGTGCATTATCTTCGTGTGTGTGTGTTCACAGGCGTGTTAGTATGGGATCGCTGCGGCGCCGTCTGTCTGTGTGCATGCTTGAGGAGATGCGAGGCAGGCGGCAATGGGCTGGGTGGTGACGGCCGATCTGGCGAGCGAGCTTGTAGATTAATGTTGATGAGACGGCAACGGTAGTTCAGCTGCGGATTGCATGAGTATGTATATGTGTGTGCCAACGCGTGAATATGGGCGCTGGTAGATTATTTTAGACACGCGTCAGAGTGAGAGCGTGTGCGTGAGCGTATGTGTGTGTGAGCGTGCATCCGATGTTTAGAGCAATTAAATGCAGAAAATTGCGGAAAATGGTAACAAGCGATGCAGGCAGGCACACATACTCTTACGATTTATCAGAAAATTGAATGAGAGAGAGGTAAGTAAAAATTTTTTATTCTATTTTAGATAATTAATATGTTATTTGTTCAGAGTCTTAAGTTGAGCTGGATGAGGGTGATGTTACTGGCAGAGTGGAATCTTCTCCATGTCGGACTGCATTTTCTGCTGAACATCGCTCATACAGCGCGTAAGTTTGTCAAGCTGGTCTTGTTGTTTTTGGGCTAATTGAATCAAGAGTTGGGTGGTTGAATTATGTTCAGAGGTGGGAATATTTGGAGTTTGTTGTTGTTGCAGCTCATCGTCGATTTGCATTGGCTCATATTGGTTCGAGTGCTGTGTTGAGGCAGCAATATACCGTGTGGATATAGGGGCATCCAGCTGCTGGCGCTGTATGTTAGCAGTACGGTTGATCATCAATCCAAACTGTTCAATATGATGCTGCTGTTGTTGTTGTTGGGTATTTTGAATTTTGGTCCATTTTAGGCGCGGGTCCAAATTTGAGAAAGAATTTGGCATTATATTTGTTGTTGCTGCTGCCGATGTTGTTGAGGAGTTGGAATTTGAAGCTGGTGTGATTGTGTTTAAAGTATGGTTGGCCACAGATGGAGCATTATTAGTGGGGATATTTTTATTATTGTTGATGATGGGGATGTTGACAGAGTTGGCAACATTTAGTTTTTGCCCTTGTGCTAGTAGATGCTCAATCTGTGCTCGTTTTTGTTGTTTTGGGCTTTGTTTGTGCATTTTGGTTATTTGTTTTTTGTTTACGGGCTTGGGCAGTGGCAATTGCTGTCGTTGTTGTTGCTGTTGCCGTTGCCGCCGCTGTGTATTCGGATTGGCATGCCTCGGTAGCTGTTGCTGCCTTGATTGACCGTTCCGAATGCTTGGATATGTATTTTGTTTTGTTCTCAACAAATCTAGATATAATGGGCAGCCCTTATAGTTGGCCGTATGTGAATTGGGAGCAATTTGCACAGTTTGCTGGTAAATTGACAGGTTTGGAGCATTGTTGCGATAGGTGATCCTGGCCGCATTTCACACAGCGCGGACTATGGCGACAATAGCGCGCCGTATGGTTGTAACGCTGACAGCGGTGGCATTGTGGCAATTTCTTGTCATCGATTTTTGGCTACTCAAAGCGGACTAAGAATTCGCATAGTTGTCGGACGCCGAAAATGGCTGTGGATTCTTCATTGAATTGGGAGCCAATTCAATGAAGAACAGATTCGGGCGATATGGACCAGAACCGTTGCGATTTCGGTAAACGGGATTATATACATTACGTATTGTATAGCCCATTCCGGTCAGCTCATTTTGTATGTTGGTCGTGCTGGTTGTGGCGTGAATGTCACGTACGACAACTCGAAATGAGCGCTCATCGCGTTTCTGGTAGGTGTTGTAGTTTATGGTGCTATCCGTTTCAAGGATACGGATGATGTGGTCGTGTGTTTGGGCCGATTTGGGTAAGATTCGCAGGATGCCGCGACCACCCAGTTTTAGATCATAGTCCACTATCGGTGGATTATGATCATTTAATTTCGCTACTAGCGAGTCTATATCGGTCTGATTGGAATCGTTATGTTGTACGCCTAATTGTGGAGGCTTAAACTGTTTAGGAACTGTATTAGTGACCGTATGTTGTTGGGGTTGTTGGGATTGTTGTTGGATGGGGGCAGAACTGAAGTTGGGTTCCATATTGGCGAAGGCGTTGGTTGCAGAATCGAGAAAAGGGATTGTTGTTGTTTTTGCAGCCGTTGAGGTAGCCATTGAAGTAGTTGCTAGTGTTGCTGCTGCGGCCATTTGGGCATTGTTAGTTGTTATTGTATTTGTTGTAGGTGCTGACAGTGTTGGTGATGGTAGGCGTGCTGCTAAGGCTGATTGGACGGTGGAGGCGAAGCTGTTTGTTGTCAAAGAGTTGATCATAGCATTCGTTTGTCGCTGTTTAAGCGACGATTGTGATTGCAATTGATGGTCAGAAGCGCCTGAGTCGGATTCGGACAGGAGACGAAATCGATTTGATATTAGTCGCGTTTTGCGAGATGCGTTTTGTTGTGTCAAACGGGATTTAGAAGAGATTTCGCGATTAGTGATGCGATGTCTACTGGCTGTCTACTTTGGTGGACGAGTGTGGCTGCTTGTAGGGTAGAGCGCCCGTAGTTGCAGGAGTGTTGATCGAATTTTCGTCTGGAATGGGCAGCTTGCTATTATTGCAGACATCGTTATTGTTGCTGATTTCACTACTAGTGATGGTGATCTGTGTCATGGGAACATCATTATTATTGCCAGTCAATGCCGTTGTATATGATGGGAAAAATGGAGTTTCTGATGTTGTCGTTGTTGGTGCCACTGCTATTGTAGCTATTAGGGATGGAAAAGGAGGAGCAATGGCTGAATCAAGTGGGGCAGATGAGCAGTCAACCTGTCGTGATTTAGTAATCATCAGCAGGTTAGCTGCTGCAGATGTATGTGGGTCACTATCGAAGCCTTCAATATCAATAAAGAGATCACTTGAAGAGTGTCCTTTATTTTTATTATTATTATTATTATTATAGTTGTTGTTATTAGTGGAATGATAATAGTTGGCATGGCCAGCTATGTTTGGTGCATTTGTTATATGTGTTTGCACATCACTAGAGCTGCCAGGCTCTAGCTGTGCGATGAGTCTTTTATATCGAGTCAGCTGTTCTTGTTGTTCAGCTGATAAAGTTTGGCTATTGTTATTGTTTTTGTTTTGATATATGGTGGCGGGCAAATTTGAATTCGCCGCAATTGGCGCAGTTGTAGCTGGTGCGGCAGCGTACGCTATGTTTGTCTCGCTCACACCACTCTCTCGTGATTTCAATCTAAGTGAATGTCCCTCTTGCGTCTGCCTGGTGTGCGTTATTGGTGACGATACATTGGCAAGGGGGGCGAGGGCCGATAACTGAGGTATTGTTGCTGCTATTAATGTTGTTGTAGATAATGATGATGTTGGCGCCATCAAGTCTGGTGGGTTTTTTTTCTGTTTAGTATAGAGTTGCGAAGGGGGAGCCGGGATCGAGCCGGACACCAGGCGACGGATTTTGGACGATGGACGACGGGCGGTGGACGATGGCGAGCGACGTGACGAGACGAAACGACAGAGAGATACTAAACGAATAGCCATACTCTCGGAAGAGAGCAGGCTAGAACGCTAGAAATGCCGACTATGCCGCCACGCCGACGTCGACGGCGCAACGCCATGTCCACGACCACCATCCATGCGCCGAGTCTATGCTGGCACTCGCTCTCCCCCCCCACTCTCTCTCTCTCCAGCGAGAAGAGAGAGAGAGAGAGTGGGAGAGCGAGCGAGCGAGTGAGAGTGTGCAACGCCAACCAGCGATTCTGACTCAGCTAAACATGGATTGAGCGGGAGCATGATACCCGAGACTTCGATCCCGAAATTTATTTATTCATATATGTTACTTTTGCGATGGATATGTATGTGTGTAATAACGTTATAAATATTAAGATCAATATTGGAGTAAATCTTAAATGTAAAACAATTAGATGTGTGTGTGTGTATGCGTGTACAATGCGTGTGTACAATATGGTATTGGGCAAATTTTATGTCAATACAAGAATGTATATATTCAGACATTATTAATTTATGGTTATATATATATATAATTCAAAAAACTTAAATATATATGTATATGTAAATTAACAGAGTTAATGGTGTGGTGTAGAGTGGGTTGTAACATACAATTGGTGTAAGGTGCGGCGTCAGTAAGCAGAGCTTACCATAAGCCAGCAGTTTTGGCAGTGTATTATACTGTTATGCAATTTGTCTATGAGAGAAGTACTATTATTAGTAATACTATTTGTGAAAGATGTGCTATTGAAATAACTATGGGAGTTTTGAGTTTATTTTAGTTTTGAGTCAGTGAGCGTATCTGATTTTTGATTGTTATTGTTTATTGGTTGCCATACACATACCAGCAATTTTGTGCGTTTGCTTGTACATGTTTATGTGTGCGAAATTGAATTGCTCGTGATAATAGCGAGACAATTTGATGATTATCAGTTTTGCATCAACATTTTTGGACGGCTATGGCAAAGAGTGGCGACACCGAGGTGTATGCCAGTCAATTGCGCTGCCAATCGATATGTGTGCATTTGTGTGACAGTGTGTGCTTATGTTGAGTACCTTGCTATGGATTTCTCAATATTATTTAATCGTTACTCCATATGTTATTTCAATGCAAGTGGGCACAATTTGACTAAGTTTTGCACATACATATATGTGCATATAAATTATGGCATATTTTAGAAATATTTTTTTAAGTTGAGTGCATCCAAGCACAATATAGGTCAACAGTGGAATGAAACTCCCCCGTGACTTGCTTTATTCTTTTCCATTACTTTCACTTAGCAACATATAAGAACATTATTTGGCAACATTGTATCCCAACTCTGTAAACATGTTGTTAGACACATAGAATGTGTCTGTATTAAACTTACATACTAAATACAATAAATATACTAAAATACTAAAACAAATAAAAGTACTAATTCCCTAAAATACTAATTGCATTAACAACTAAAAACTAACAGCGTGGCAACACCGCATGGGTGGTCATAAAATTGCTACACCACCACTCCTATAGTTATCTGGGTGGGTAGCAAAATATGTGAGATATCCATTAATTCTTAAAATATTCGAACTTGTTATGGAAGAAGAAGTTGCGTTTGCACTAGTATTAATACGAGTCTCTATTATCATCATAATATCAATTTTATGACTAACTCTAGTAACTTATTGCTCACCCCTGCAGCATTCCAGTAGGCGATCCTTAAGGGACTGCCATTCTGATTGCCACTAATTACATCTAAGTTACTATTAGTGGTAGCAGTTGTATTCAAATTATTAAGGCTACTATATAGATTATTCATTATTGTTCATGTCATTGGCTTCATACATAGTGTGTCTGTCTGCCATTTGACAATCGCTATCACGCAGATTAGGTTTATTTTCTACAATGGTGCTCTTCTGTATAGGTATGAGCATATGAGTTGGTTGGGCATTTTTAAACGTATTGGCAACAAATTTAAATAAAACATTTAGTAAATTATCGATCTTTTTACCCATCTCCTCGACGATTTGGACATTCCTCTCTAACGCTCTCATAAGCGGACAGTCAGTCTGTGGAATTGGATGTTGCTGCTGTTGTTGTTGTTGCTGTAATTGATCTCTGTGTATTGGCTCCTGTATCATTCGTACGGACTTTTGCTGTTGTTGTTGGATTTGCTGATTTTGGATACGCTGCTGCTGCTGCTGCTGATGTTGATGACGCTGCTCTTGGGTACGCTGCCGGATTTGATGTTGTTGCGACGGATGTTGTTGCTGTCGACTTTGCTGCTGCTCCATGCGAAGTTGCTCCTGGAGCTTTTCCAGATGCCTCGATGCTGGATTGCGGATTTTAGTACCACCACCACCACCACCACGGGCTACCTGACTGTATGTCATCCTTTGTGTATTTGGATTTGTATTTGTACTTGGATTTGGATTTGACCGCCGCTGCTGAGGCACCTGCTGCCGTATTGGAAGCTCCGGCTGACGTTGTTGCTGCTGTTGCTCCGTGCCATGGGCATGCATATTGGCCTGCGGTCGCTGCCTATTCTCATCATTATTATGTTGCCGCTGCTGCTGATTGACCCCTTGTTGTTGTTGTTGCCGCTGTACGGGCATATTGAACATATTTCGCTGCTGCTGCCACGAATACGATTTATATTTATTAAACTTTGCGCATGTTTAAATACAGCGCATCCTTTGTAACTGGCAATGTGCCCTTCTCCACAATTAGCACATTTAGCAATTGTATCCCTATCCTTAGCACACATTGTTGTTGGGTGCTCACCGGCACATTTTAGGCAGACAAATGGCCGACGGCAATAATTTTTGCTATGACCAAATGCCTGACATCTATGACACTGTACTGGGTCAGCACTTTTATGTTGCCTTTCCACAGCAACATGCTGATTACCCAATTCATTTAGATCACATATTTTTGTATGACCACCATCCGCTCTTGGCTCTATCTCTATTTCAAATATGTTCAATGGCTTGCCACTAAATCGATGTTTCATGACGTTAACGTATCTGATTACATAGCCAAATTCTCCCAGTTGGGTACGCAGCCAGTCGCATGGAGTCGAACTGTGCAAATGTTTTAATATAACCCTGTATCCGCGCTCACTTCTCGGCTGATGTGTGTGCATAGGTATATTTTTTGTTTTTAATAAGCCCAATATGGCATTATATGTACTAGTATCTTTACATTGTACTCTAATGCCATCGCCCTGGGTACATTTTGTTGTAAATTTATTAACACCCTGTGCTTTATTTAATTTCTCCATTAATGGCTGAATTTCTTTTACGTTGGGCACAAAAAGTGTAGGAATACTCTGTACTGACTGCGGCTGTGTCTCCTGAACTTCCCTATCTACATGCTTTCCGCCTAATTGCTGCTCTGTTGCTTCATCATCCGAAATAATTACCTCCGAATAACCATCGCTACTAGTATTGGCATCAATATCCATATTCATATTAATTTCTTCCCCACCTTGCATAACATTTTTTGGTAAGTTATTTTTTGGTCTTGCAATATTGTATAATTTAACAATAGGCTGCAAGTTCGATTGCATTGCATTTTGCAAATTTTTGGGGCCAAGGGAGCTAGCAGCGCGCATTGCTTTACGCTGCTGCTTCATTGGCAAAGTCACTCTACGCTTCGTGCCATTTATTTTTGCCGCCACTGTCCCCTTAACACCATCACGCATGCGACCACTTGTTATTGCTGTTGCACATTCACTTGGCGTTGGCGCCAATTTTTGCGCATCACTTGCGCTGGTATTAGTTGCTATTGTCAGCGTAGGCGTTGACATTTGCGAAAATGGCGGCACATTGCCCTCTAGGTTAGCTGTAACACTAACACTAGTACTTGTTCTTGTACTTGTTGTAGTTGCTGCCCCTGTTGACTCAGGCAGAAATGGCGGAACGTGTAGAGGCACATCTGCCGCCAAAATTGGCGTCTGTTGCTGTTGTTGCACTTGCTGGCAAATAGTTTCTGTAGTTGTTGTTGCTGCTCCCACCGCTCTTCTCTCAATTCCAACTATAGCATTTGTCCAATTAGTGTCCTCGTCGCTATCACAGAACATTTGTGAAAGCGCCGTCTCAGAAAACGCTGAAGCGGCACTTTCGCAAGTTAAAGCAGTATCATCAAAAATAGCACCCTGTATTTCCCGTCTCTCGGTTGTGCACTTTGCACTTTCACCTGAACATGTATTAGTGACGCCAACGGCTGCCATATTTGCCGGCACATATCCAAGTCGCTTGGGCTCGTTATGCACACGATTTATATCCCCAAATTGCACCTGCACAATCTCAGGATCTCTATTTAGCCACTCCTCAGAGGGCTTCCCACTTTTATTCGCGTTTTTGTCCATAATTTTTATTTAATTCGATAGCGCATTTTTTATTATACACGCACAATATATTTCCTATGCCGAGTATGTGTGTTTGTGTGCCACATAAATTGCACTTGCACTGCAAAAGCGCAATGTCTTTATTTAATTTTTAATTTTTTTTAACTTCTTTTTGATTTTTGTCTGTGTGTTTGTGTGCCACAATAATTGCACTTGCAATGCAAGAGCGCAATGGCTTTATTTGATTTTTTAATTTCTTTTTGATTTTGTTTTTTAATTTATTGTCTTTTAATTTTATTTTGTTGAAATAGGTGAGCGCGTCCGAGCGCAATCAGTTTAAGTTGATTTTTTATTTTTTTTTTTAAGTTTTAAGTTTAAGTTGAGTGCATCCATTTTTTTAAGTTTTTTAATTAATTTTAAATTTTTAAGTTGAGTTTTTTAAGTTGATTTAAGTTGAGTGCTTTTTTTTTTAAGTTGAGTGCATCCAAGCACAATATAGGTCAACAGTGGAATGAAACTCCCCCGTGACTTGCTTTATTCTTTTCCATTACTTTCACTTAGCAACATATAAGAACATTATTTGGCAACATTGTATCCCAACTCTGTAAACATGTTGTTAGACACATAGAATGTGTCTGTATTAAACTTACATACTAAATACAATAAATATACTAAAATACTAAAACAAATAAAAGTACTAATTCCCTAAAATACTAATTGCATTAACAACTAAAAACTAACAGCGTGGCAACACCGCATGGGTGGCAACGCTACGCAACATACAGTTAGATTTGACTACAGATGTTCTGCAAAGCCATTTTCGTCACAGCGTGCAGACCGAAAAACTTTTCAACAGAGGTAAGTCGCATTTTTACAAACATAAATTGATTTGCTAACATATAACTAATTATAAATATTTCTTTTTACAGATTTTTAGCGAATTATAATTTAATCTAATGATTGCGCTTAAAGGAAGCGCTTTTCTATGCGCCAGACGCCGCCAGCCATGTGCAGGCCGCCACACAGGCGCCGACGCATGCATTTGCTGATGCGCAATAGGCCTCACGTAGGCATTCGGCCGCCTCCAACGACGCCTCCGCTGGCTTATTGAGTTGTGCTGCCGCTTCTCATGGACACCACTATGCATACAGGAGTCACTGCATATAGAAGCGCCATGCACATAGTGTGCATTTTGGATTCCATAAAGGCCACGCTCGGGCAGCCAATTTGGACATCTTCGAGGCCGGAGCATGGCCGTTGACCATTGCAGTTCCGTCTGCAGGGGCGCCCGCACTTGTTCAGCGTGTGCTGGGAGGCAGGTACGTACTCTTTTTACTCCTTGCAGAGCCCGTCTAATTTGCCTTTTTCGTTTTTCAGGTATGGCTGCTGTACCAAACATCAGATGCCCATACAGCCCGGCCATTGCCAGTGCCTCCTGGCCGATACGCTGCTGCTGCCACTGCCACTTGTCAGGCAGCAGCTTATCTTGGAGCGGCCCTTGCAGTCGCCTCCGAATTGACGCCATTCGGTAAGTACATCTACGTTTTGCAGACAGTATTGAATTCTCACTCTTTCGTTTTGCAGGCGTCGATTGTTGTTGCTGCTGCTCATGCATATCCATCGATGGCGGCCTAGATGGCCAAGGCTGCCCCTGCACAGGCACCAGCTGCATTTGCAGCTCCTCAGGGGGGCCAGGCTCCATCTGCTGCTGCATCGTTGGACATCTATCAATCTGGCGCTCCACAATGAGCCCAGGCATATCCAGAGGCAACTGCTCGGGATTTGCCATTATTATATTTTGCCGCCGCCCAGGAAGCGGGTCAGGCTGCAGTTGCTGCTGCATCGTTGGACAAACATTATTATTATGCCGCCGCAAGGAAAGCGGGCCAGGCTCAGTCTCAGGCTCCACCGATGGATAAATTTCATTTGGCCGCCGCAAGGAGAGCGGGCCAGGCTGTACTAAATGTACCAACGAGGGAGCCATTTCCGCCTTCTTCTGCAGGTAAGTTGACAAAAACAATTCATATTCATCATTATCAATATCGCTATCATTATTGTTATATATATTGTTGTTATTGTTAGTATTAGTAGCATGTATATTGTTAGTGCTGCTGCCGCATAGCCGTTGGGCATGCTGCATTTGCAACTCATTTGTATTCAGCTGCACTGACTCATTGTCTGCGAGCCGCTGCTGTATTTCAATTTCATTCCCTGCAGGGTGCAGCGCATCATCCATCTCTTGCCCCAATGCCTGCTCCAACATATCAAGGCTTCGCTCTAGCTGCAATTCATCGGCATTAATAGCCGATTGTATTATTCCCCTGAGGCCGGCAATGCCGTCCGTATTGATACCTGCACTGAGGCAAGCGCTGCTGCCCGTAATAGTTCCTGTTGCTGCCGCTGCATGTGCTCTAACTGCAGCTCAGGTATAATTAGCCATTGTATTTGTATAGGCTGATCACTAATTAGCGGCTCTAAGATTTCGCGAGTTGTTAAGCCATTTTTTAGTCTACGATGAAACGTGTTTATTGTAGACTCGCTTAAACGTTTTGGAGGCCCCATTGATCGCCTTCGTTCCGCCTGAGCAAGCATATCCGCTCTCCTTATAGCCTCTTGCTCATCCTCCTCAAGCTGTAGCAGCGTTGGCAGCCTCTCCTCAATCACCTCTGTCTGCTGTATCAACTGTTGCTGCCGGAGTGGCGTCATGCATTTGTCCAATTGTTCCGTATACCTCGGCCTCTGTAGCCGCACAGGTATAAATGGCTCTAGCAACAATTTCCGAGCTTCAATGTTCGGATGACAACTTAGTGACTTTGCAAATCTATCACTTGCCAACTGATATACTTCATCTACACTTTTAATCCCATACGTATTCCTCAACGTCTGATTCCTAGTATACCAGCCAGCATTCATGCATGTCCGCAAAATTTTATTCTGCATTGTTTCTATCCTTTTTATTTGCGTGTTCGAGACCAATGCTCCCCACACAGGAAGCGCATATTGCCATATAGGTGCAATCAGCTGTTTATATACTACAGCCTTGCAGTTTTTAGCTAGCCTACTATTATTCCCCAATAGCCAATCCAGCTTTTTGTATACACCACGAAGCCTTATGCAAAGCTGAGTTATGTGTACATTCATTGTCAGCTTTCTATCCAACAGTAAGCCCAAATATCGGTGCTTCACATTATTTTCGATCATTTGACCATCTATCTTTGGACAAAGCCCTGCTTGTGACGCATCCAGCCTACGCGTGCTAAACATTACATGCGCTGTTTTGCTACTATTTATCTTTATGCACCATTTCTCTGCCCATCGCATCAAACAACTCAAATATCTTTGATTTGTTTTCACTGCCTCCAATATATTTTGAGACGCACACATAACTATTGTATCATCAGCATACGTTGATAGCTGCATCCTATTGGCTCCATCGTCTCTCATTACAAGTCTAGGTAGTGGCATGTCTGAAGAAAATATTGTATACAATATAGGCCCAAGCACGCTGCCCTGGGTACACAGGCATACACTTTTCCAGCCCTTGACTTTATGCCATCATTGCATTTTACAATAAATGTTCGCTCTGCCAAATAGCTTTCCAATACATTATACAGTGCAAGTGGCAATAATTTTATCAATTTAACCAACAGACCAGCGTGCCATACGCGATCAAACGCTTCACTGATATCAATAAATACAGCCGAGCAATATTGTCGCTTCTCATAAGCATTCTATATATATTGAGTCACCCGAGCCAGCTGCTGCTCAGTCCCATGATCTTTTCTAAACCCAAATTGATGGCTTGGTATAGCATTTACAAACTCTTTGCATTCAAATAGCCTATGCATCAAAAGTTTCTCAAACAATTTAGAGAACCCTGCTAGCAAACTAATTGGCCTGTATGACGATATCTCTGCTGTACTTTTACCAGGCTTCAATATCATACTGATCTCTGCACTTTTCCATTGCAGAGGAAAGTGCCCATACCTTAATATACAATTGAATATGAGCACCAAGTATAAAATCGCCTTCTCTGGCAATGACTTAATAACCCTATTATCTATATTGTCCATGCCCGGAGACTTGTTTAGTTCTAGCATATCTATCTCTAGCATAGTCTCGCTAAGACTTATCGGACGAAATGGCAGTACAGAATCACTATCTATATTCTCTTCGAATTGTTCTAGCTTTTTTCGCTTCTGTTCTAGCAGCTCATCTGCAATTAAATTACGCACAACATCTGTATTTGTCAGATTTGGCATAAAGCGTTTCTCCAAATGACTTGCAAATGCCTCAGCCTTCTCTTCGTTACTTCGCGTCCAGGCTATATTGCCGTTGCTCCTACAACTACTACCACTAACTATTTCTAACTTTAGCGGCCAATTTGGTTGCGGCTGTCTTTTCAAATTGTTTGTTAGCCTCCATAATTTTTGCATTTTATAACGATCTTGCACATCAATCTGCTTCAATAACTCATTCATAGTATTCACCTTTGACAAACATAGCTCTTTCTTTAACCGATTTTGTATTTGCCTATACATTTGCCTTGCATTCGGGCAGCGCAAAAGTATTAGTTGCCGCTTGTACGCCTGTTTCATCTCTATCAGCCCTCGTAAACGCCCATTAAGCCTATTTTGTCCGCTATTCATTCGGCGGTACAGTTTACCCTGACCTTGCCGTTGTTGTTGTATTGATTGTGCTGCTGCCTCATATATATTCTTATTTAATATGTCAATAGCGTCTTCTACATCGGCACCTGATCTTATCTCAGTATTTAGCAATATGCATCTGTTTAAGTACTCTTGAAACTTCTTTATATTCGCATTCATTGGCAACAATATTTTACGATTTCCTTTCATCATATTGACAACATTCAGCCCATCCATGCCAATTTCAATATGAACAGGCAAATGGTCCGAATCTAGATCTGTCGTTGTATACGTTCGTAGTCGCGCATTTTGCAGGCCGCCATATACGGCAAAGTCAATTGCCGACGGCATTTTACGCCTGTCGTACGGGTAGTGAGTGGCACCGCCGGTAGCTAGAATGTTATAACGCCTGCTCCCATGTACGCTAGCATTAACGCCTTCCCGCGGTTGCATCCACGTATATTACCCCACCAGGTATGCTTAGCGTTCCAATCTCCACATAGCATAAAGCCAGATGATCCATTGCATTCATCATCAATGTGTTTAAATAGCCTACTAAAATGCTCTGAAGACCATTTAGGCTGTGGTGGGCAATATATAGCTGCAATTATTATTCTATTTTTATTCCTCTCACTACTCATCAAGGCAATTGGTGCACATTGCATGTAACTTGCCGATATCGGCTGCAAAGCAATATGCCTAATATCATTTTTAACTAAAATTGCTACACCACCACTCCTATAGTTATCTGGGTGGGTAGCAAAATATCTGAGATACCCATTAATTCTCAAAATATTCGAACTTGTTATGGAAGAAGAAGTTGCGTTTGCACTAGTATTAATACGAGTCTCTATTATCATCATAATATCAATTTTATGACGTTGCATAAACATTTCTAACTCTAGTAACTTATTGCTCACCCCTGCAGCATTCCAGTAGGCAATCCTTAAGAGACTGCCATTCTGATTGCCACTAATTACATCTAAGTTACTATTAGTGGTAGCAGTTGTATTCAAATTATTAAGGCTACTATATAGATTATTCATTATTGTTCATGTCATTGGCTTCATACATAGTGTGACTGTCTGCCATTTGACAATCGCTATCACGCAGATTAGGTCTATTTTCTACAATGGTGCTCTTCTGTATAGGTATGGGCATATGAGTTGGTTGGGCATTTTTAAACGTATTGGCAACAAATTTAAATAAAACATTTAGTAAATTATCGATCTTTTTACCCATCTCCTCGACGATTTGGACATTCCTCTCTAACGCTCTCATAAGCGGACAGTCAGTCTGTGGAATTGGATGTTGCTGCTGTTGTTGTTGTTGCTGTAATTGATCTCTGTGTATTGGCTCCTGTATCATTCGTACGGACTTTTGCTGTTGTTGTTGGATTTGCTGATTTTGGATACGCTGCTGCTGCTGCTGCTGATGTTGATGACGCTGCTCTTGGGTACGCTGCCGGATTTGATGTTGTTGCGACGGATGTTGTTGCTGTCGACTTTGCTGCTGCTCCATGCGAAGTTGCTCCTGGAGCTTTTCCAGATGCCTCGATGCTGGATTGCGGATTTTAGTACCACCACCACCACCACCACGGGCTACCTGACTGTATGTCATCCTTTGTGTATTTGGATTTGTATTTGTACTTGGATTTGGATTTGGATTTGACCGCCGCTGCTGAGGCACCTGCTGCCGTATTGGAAGCTCCGGCTGACGTTGTTGCTGCTGTTGCTCCGTGCCATGGGCATGCATATTGGCCTGCGGTCGCTGCCTATTCTCATCATTATTATGTTGCCGCTGCTGCTGATTGACCCCTTGTTGTTGTTGTTGCCGCTGTACGGGCATATTGAACATATTTCGCTGCTGCTGCCACGAATACGATTTATATTTATTAAACTTTGCGCATGTTTAAATACAGCGCATCCTTTGTAACTGGCAATGTGCCCTTCTCCACAATTAGCACATTTAGCAATTGTATCCCTATCCTTAGCACACATTGTTGTTGGCTGCTCACCGGCACATTTTAGGCAGACAAATGGCCGACGGCAATAATTTTTGCTATGACCAAATGCCTGACATCTATGACACTGTACTGGGTCAGCACTTTTATGTTGCCTTTCCACAGCAACATGCTGATTACCCAATTCATTTAGATCACATATTTTTGTATGACCACCATCCGCTCTTGGCTCTATCTCTATTTCAAATATGTTCAATGGCTTGCCACTAAATCGATGTTTCATGACGTTAAAGTATCTGATTACATAGCCAAATTCTCCCAGTTGGGTACGCAGCCAGTCGCATGGAGTCGAACTGTGCAAATGTTTTAATATAACCCTGTATCCGCGCTCACTTCTCGGCTGATGTGTGTGCATAGGTATATTTTTTGTATTTAATAAGCCCAATATGGCATTATATGTACTAGTATCTTTACATTGTACTCTAATGCCATCGCCCTGGGTACATTTTGTTGTAAATTTATTAACACCCTGTGCTTTATTTAATTTCTCCATTAATGGCTGAATTTCTTTTACGTTGGGCAAAAAAGTGTAGGAATTTTAATACTCTGTACTGACTGCGGCTGTGTCTCCTGAACTTCCCTATCTACATGCTTTCCGCCTAATTGCTGCTCTGTTGCTTCATCATCCGAAATAATTACCTCCGAATAACCATCGCTACTAGTATTGGCATCAATATCCATATTCATATTAATTTCTTCCCCACCTTGCATAACATTTTTTGCTAAGTTATTTTTTGGTCTTGCAATATTGTATAATTTAACAATAGGCTGCAAGTTCGATTGCATTGCATTTTGCAAATTTTTGGGGCCAAGGGAGCTAGCAGCGCGCATTGCTTTACGCTGCTGCTTCATTGGCAAAGTCACTCTACGCTTCGTGCCATTTATTTTTGCCGCCACTGTCCCATCACGCATGCGACCACTTGTTATTGCTGTTGCACATTCACTTGGCGTTGGCGCCAATTTTTGCGCATCACTTGCGCTGGTATTAGTTGCTATTGTCAGCGTAGGCTCTGTTGCTGTTGTTGCACTTGCATGCAAATAGTTTCTGTAGTTGTTGTTGCTGCTCCCACCGCTCTTCTCTCAATTCCAACTATAGCATTTGTCCAATTAGTGTCCTCGTCGCTATCACAGATCATTTGTGAAAGCGCCGTCTCAGAAAACGCTGAAGCGGCACTTTCGCAAGTTAAAGCAGTATCATCGAAAATAGCACCCTGCATTTCCCGTCTCTCGGTTGTGCACTTTGCACTTTCACCTGAACATGTATTAGTGACGCCAACGGCTGCCATATTTGCCGGCACATATCCAAGTCGCTTGGGCTCGTTATGCACACGATTTATATCCCCAAATTGCACCTGCACAATCTCAGGATCTCTATTTAGCCACTCCTCAGAGGGCTTCCCACTTTTATTCGCGTTTTTGTCCATAATTTTTATTTAATTCGATAGCGCATTTTTTATTATACACGCACAATATATTTCCTATTCCGAGTATGTGTGTTTGTGTGCCACATAAATTGCACTTGCACTGCAAGAGCGCAATGTCTTTATTTAATTTTTAATTTTTTTTAACTTCTTTTTGATTTTTGTCTGTGTGTTTGTGTGCCACAATAATTGCACTTGCACTGCAAGAGCGCAATGGCTTTATTTGATTTTTTAATTTCTTTTTGATTTTGTTTTTTAATTTATTGTCTTTTAATTTTATTTTGTTGAAATAGGTGAGTGCGTCCGAGCGCAATCAGTTTAAGTTGATTTTTTATTTTTTTTAAGTTTTTTTTTAAGTTTTAAGTTTAAGTTGAGTGCATCCATTTTTTTAAGTTTTTTAATTAATTTTAAATTTTTAAGTTGAGTTTTTTAAGTTGATTTAAGTTGAGTGCTTTTTTTTTTTAAGTTGAGTGCATCCAAGCACAATATAGGTCAACAGTGGAATGAAACTCCCCCGTGACTTGCTTTATTCTTTTCCATTACTTTCACTTAGCAACATATAAGAACATTATTTGGCAACATTGTATCCTAACTCTGTAAACATGTTGTTAGACAAATAGAATGTGTCTGTATTAAACTTACATACTAAATACAATAAATATACTAAAATACTAAAACAAATAAAAGTACTAATTCCCTAAAATACTAATTGCATTAACAACTAAAAACTAACAGCGTGGCAACACCGCATGGGTGGCAACGCTACGCAACATACAGTTAGATTTGACTACAGATGTTCTGCAAAGCCATTTTCGTCACAGCGTGCAGACCGAAAAACTTTTCAACAGAGGTAAGTCGCATTTTTACAAACATAAATTGATTTGCTAACATATAACTAATTATAAATATTTCTTTTTACAGATTTTTAGCGAATTATAATTTAATCTAATGATTGCGCTTAAAGGACGCGCTTTTCTATGCGCCAGACGCCGCCAGCCATGTGCAGGCCGCCACACAGGCGCCGACGCATGCATTTGCTGATGCGCAATAGGCCTCACGTAGGCATTCGGCCGCCTCCAACGACGCCTCCGCTGGCTTATTGAGTTGTGCTGCCGCTTCTCATGGACACCACTATGCATACAGGAGTCACTGCATATAGAAGCGCCATGCACATAGTGTGCATTTTGGATTCCATAAAGGCCACGCTCGGGCAGCCAATTTGGACATCTTCGAGGCCGGAGCATGGCCGTTGACCATTGCAGTTCCGTCTGCAGGGGCGCCCGCACTTGTTCAGCGTGTGCTGGGAGGCAGGTACGTACTCTTTTTACTCCTTGCAGAGCCCGTCTAATTTGCCTTTTTCGTTTTTCAGGTATGGCTGCTGTACCAAACATCAGATGCCCATACAGCCCGGCCATTGCCAGTGCCTCCTGGCCGATACGCTGCTGCTGCCACTGCCACTTGTCAGGCAGCAGCTCATCTTGGAGCGGCCCTTGCAGTCGCCTCCGAATTGACGCCATTCGGTAAGTACATCTACGTTTTGCAGACAGTATTGAATTCTCACTCTTTCGTTTTGCAGGCGTCGATTGTTGTTGCTGCTGCTCATGCATATCCATCGATGGCGGCCTAGATGGCCAAGGCTGCCCCTGCACAGGCACCAGCTGCATTTGCAGCTCCTCAGGGGGGCCAGGCTCCATCTGCTGCTGCATCGTTGGACATCTATCAACCTGGCGCTCCACAATGAGCCCAGGCATATCCAGTGGCAACTGCTCGGGATTTGCCATTATTATATTTTGCCGCCGCCCAGGAAGCGGGTCAGGCTGCAGTTGCTGCTGCATCGTTGGACAAACATTATTATTATGCCGCCGCAAGGAAAGCGGGCCAGGCTCAGTCCCAGGCTCCACCGATGGATAAATTTCATTTGGCCGCCGCAAGGAGAGCGGGCCAGGCTGTACTAAATGTACCAACGAGGGAGCCATTTCCGCCTTCTTCTGCAGGTAAGTTGACAAAAACAATTCATATTCATCATTATCAATATCGCTATCATTATTGTTATATATATTGTTGTTATTGTTAGTATTAGTAGCATGTATATTGTTAGTGCTGCTGCCGCATAGCCGTTGGGCATGCTGCATTTGCAACTCATTTGTATTCAGCTGCACTGACTCATTGTCTGCGAGCCGCTGCTGTATTTCAATTTCATTCCCTGCAGCGTGCAGCGCATCATCCATCTCTTGCCCCAATGCCTGCTCCAACATATCAAGGCTGCGCTCTAGCTGCAATTCATCGGCATTAATAGCCGATTGTATTATTCCCCTGAGGCCGGCAATGCCGTCCGTATTGATACCTGCACTGAGGCAAGCGCTGCTGCCCGTAATAGTTCCTGTTGCTGCCGCTGCATGTGCTCTAACTGCAGCTCAGGTATAATTAGCCATTGTATTTGTATAGGCTGATCACTAATTAGCGGCTCTAAGATTTCGCGAGTTGTTAAGCCATTTTTTAGTCTACGATGAAACGTGTTTATTGTAGACTCGCTTAAACGTTTTGGAGGCCCCATTGATCGCCTTCGTTCCGCCTGAGCAAGCATATCCGCTCTCCTTATAGCCTCTTGCTCATCCTCCTCAAGCTGTAGCAGCGTTGGCAGCCTCTCCTCAATCACCTCTGTCTGCTGTATCAACTGTTGCTGCCGGAGTGGCGTCATGCATTTGTCCAATTGTTCCGTATACCTCGGCCTCTGTAGCCGCACAGGTATAAATGGCTCTAGCAACAATTTCCGAGCTTCAATGTTCGGATGACAACTTAGTGACTTTGCAAATCTATCACTTGCCAACTGATATACTTCATCTACACTTTTAATCCCATACGTATTCCTCAACGTCTGATTCCTAGTATACCAGCCAGCATTCATGAATGTCCGCAAAATTTTATTCTGCATTGTTTCTATCCTTTTTATTTGCGTGTTCGAGACCAATGCTCCCCACACAGGAAGCGCATATTGCCATATAGGTGCAATCAGCTGTTTATATACAACAGCCTTGCAGTTTTTAGCTAGCCTACTATTATTCCCCAATAGCCAATCCAGCTTTTTGTATACACCACGAAGCCTTATGCAAAGCTGCGTTATGTGTACATTCATTGTCAGCTTTCTATCCAACAGTAAGCCCAAATATCGGTGCTTCACATTATTTTCGATCATTTGACCATCTATCTTTGGACAAAGCCCTGCTTGTGACGCATCCAGCCTACGCGTGCTAAACATTACATGCGCTGTTTTGCTACTATTTATCTTTATGCACCATTTCTCTGCCCATCGCATCAAACAACTCAAATATCTTTGATTTGTTTTCACTGCCTCCAATATATTTTGAGACGCACACATAACTATTGTATCATCAGCATACGTTGATAGCTGCATCCTATTGGCTCCATCGTCTCTCATTACAAGTCTAGGTAGTGGCATGTCTGAAGAAAATATTGTATACAATATAGGCCCAAGCACGCTGCCCTGGGTACACAGGCATACACTTTTCCAGCCCTTGACTTTATGCCATCATTGCATTTTACAATAAATGTTCGCTCTGCCAAATAGCTTTCCAATACATTATACAGTGCAAGTGGCAATAATTTTATCAATTTAACCAACAGACCAGCGTGCCATACGCGATCAAACGCTTCACTGATATCAATAAATACAGCCGAGCAATATTGTCGCTTCTCATAAGCATTCTATATATATTGAGTCACCCGAGCCAGCTGCTGCTCAGTCCCATGATCTTTTCTAAACCCAAATTGATGGCTTGGTATAGCATTTACAAACTCTTTGCATTCAAATAGCCTATGCATCAAAATATATATTGAGTCACCCGAGCCAGCTGCTGCTCAGTCCCATGATCTTTTCTAAACCCAAATTGATGGCTTGGTATAGCATTTACAAACTCTTTGCATTCAAATAGCCTATGCATCAAAAGTTTCTCAAACAATTTAGAGAACCCTGCTAGCAAACTAATTGGCCTGTATGACGATATCTCTGCTGTACTTTTACCAGGCTTCAATATCATACTGATCTCTGCACTTTTCCATTGCAGAGGAAAGTGCCCATACCTTAATATACAATTGAATATGAGCACCAAGTATAAAATCGCCTTCTCTGGCAATGACTTAATAACCCTATTATCTATATTGTCCATGCCCGGAGACTTGTTTAGTTCTAGCATATCTATCTCTAGCATAGTCTCGCTAAGACTTATCGGACGAAATGGCAGTACAGACACACTATCTATATTCTCTTCGAATTGTTCTAGCTTTTTTCGCTTCTGTTCTAGCAGCTCATCTGCAATTAAATTACGCACAACATCTGTATTTGTCAGATTTGGCATAAAGCGTTTCTCCAAATGACTTGCAAATGCCTCAGCCTTCTCTTCGTTACTTCGCGTCCAGGCTATATTGCCGTTGCTCCTACAACTACTACCACTAACTATTTCTAACTTTAGCGGCCAATTTGGTTGCGGCTGTCTTTTCAAATTGTTTGTTAGCCTCCATAATTTTTGCATTTTATAACGATCTTGCACATCAATCTGCTTCAATAACTCATTCATAGTATTCACCTTTGACAAACATAGCTCTTTCTTTAACCGATTTTGTATTTGCCTATACATTTGCCTTGCATTCGGGCAGCGCAAAAGTATTAGTTGCCGCTTGTACGCCTGTTTCATCTCTATCAGCCCTCGTAAACGCCCATTAAGCCTATTTTGTCCGCTATTCATTCGGCGGTACAGTTTACCCTGACCTTGCCGTTGTTGTTGTATTGATTGTGCTGCTGCCTCATATATATTCTTATTTAATATGTCAATAGCGTCTTCTACATCGGCACCTGATCTTATCTCAGTATTTAGCAATATGCATCTGTTTAAGTACTCTTGAAACTTCTTTATATTCGCATTCATTGGCAACAATATTTTACGATTTCCTTTCATCATATTGACAACATTCAGCCCATCCATGCCAATTTCAATATGAACAGGCAAATGGTCCGAATCTAGATCTGTCGTTGTATACGTTCGTAGTCGCGCATTTTGCAGGCCGCCATATACGGCAAAGTCAATTGCCGACGGCATTTTACGCCTGTCGTACGGGTAGTGAGTGGCACCGCCGGTAGCTAGAATGTTATAACGCCTGCTCCCATGTACGCTAGCATTAACGCCTTCCCGCGGTTGCATCCACGTATATTACCCCACCAGGTATGCTTAGCGTTCCAATCTCCACATAGCATAAAGCCAGATGATCCATTGCATTCATCATCAATGTGTTTAAATAGCCTACTAAAATGCTCTGAAGACCATTTAGGCTGTGGTGGGCAATATATAGCTGCAATTATTATTCTATTTTTATTCCTCTCACTACTCATCAAGGCAATTGGTGCACATTGCATGTAACTTGCCGATATCGGCTGCAAAGCAATATGCCTAATATCATTTTTAACTAAAATTGCTACACCACCACTCCTATAGTTATCTGGGTGGGTAGCAAAATATCTGAGATACCCATTAATTCTCAAAATATTCGAACTTGTTATGGAAGAAGAAGTTGCGTTTGCACTAGTATTAATACGAGTCTCTATTATCATCATAATATCAATTTTATGACGTTGCATAAACATTTCTAACTCTAGTAACTTATTGCTCACCCCTGCAGCATTCCAGTAGGAAATCCTTAAGAGACTGCCATTCTGATTGCCACTAATTACATCTAAGTTACTATTAGTGGTAGCAGTTGTATTCAAATTATTAAGGCTACTATATAGATTATTCATTATTGTTCATGTCTATTGGCTTCATACATAGTGTGACTGTCTGCCATTTGACAATCGCTATCACGCAGATTAGGTCTATTTTCTACAATGGTGCTCTTCTGTATAGGTATGGGCATATGAGTTGGTTGGGCATTTTTAAACGTATTGGCAACAAATTTAAATAAAACATTTAGTAAATTATCGATCTTTTTACCCATCTCCTCGACGATTTGGACATTCCTCTCTAACGCTCTCATAAGCGGACAGTCAGTCTGTGGAATTGGATGTTGCTGCTGTTGTTGTTGTTGCTGTAATTGATCTCTGTGTATTGGCTCCTGTATCATTCGTACGGACTTTTGCTGTTGTTGTTGGATTTGCTGATTTTGGATACGCTGCTGCTGCTGCTGCTGATGTTGATGACGCTGCTCTTGGGTACGCTGCCGGATTTGATGTTGTTGCGACGGATGTTGTTGCTGTCGACTTTGCTGCTGCTCCATGCGAAGTTGCTCCTGGAGCTTTTCCAGATGCCTCGATGCTGGATTGCGGATTTTAGTACCACCACCACCACCACCACGGGCTACCTGACTGTATGTCATCCTTTGTGTATTTGGATTTGTATTTGTACTTGGATTTGGATTTGGATTTGACCGCCGCTGCTGAGGCACCTGCTGCCGTATTGGAAGCTCCGGCTGACGTTGTTGCTGCTGTTGCTCCGTGCCATGGGCATGCATATTGGCCTGCGGTCGCTGCCTATTCTCATCATTATTATGTTGCCGCTGCTGCTGATTGACCCCTTGTTGTTGTTGTTGCCGCTGTACGGGCATATTGACCATATTTCGCTGCTGCTGCCACGAATACGATTTATATTTATTAAACTTTGCGCATGTTTAAATACAGCGCATCCTTTGTAACTGGCAATGTGCCCTTCTCCACAATTAGCACATTTAGCAATTGTATCCCTATCCTTAGCACACATTGTTGTTGGCTGCTCACCGGCACATTTTAGGCAGACAAATGGCCGACGGCAATAATTTTTGCTATGACCAAATGCCTGACATCTATGACACTGTACTGGGTCAGCACTTTTATGTTGCCTTTCCACAGCAACATGCTGATTACCCAATTCATTTAGATCACATATTTTTGTATGACCACCATCCGCTCTTGGCTCTATCTCTATTTCAAATATGTTCAATGGCTTGCCACTAAATCGATGTTTCATGACGTTAACGTATCTGATTACATAGCCAAATTCTCCCAGTTGGGTACGCAGCCAGTCGCATGGAGTCGAACTGTGCAAATGTTTTAATATAACCCTGTATCCGCGCTCACTTCTCGGCTGATGTGTGTGCATAGGTATATTTTTTGTATTTAATAAGCCCAATATGGCATTATATGTACTAGTATCTTTACATTGTACTCTAATGCCATCGCCCTGGGTACATTTTGTTGTAAATTTATTAACACCCTGTGCTTTATTTAATTTCTCCATTAGTGGCTGAATTTCTTTTACGTTGGGCACAAATAGTGTAGGAATTTTAATACTCTGTACTGACTGCGGCTGTGCCTCCTGAACTTCCCTATCTACCTGCTTTCCGCCTAATTGCTGCTCTGTTGCTTCATCATCCGAAATAATTACCTCCGAATAACCATCGCTACTAATTTGGCATCAATATCCATATTCATATTAATTTCTTCCCCACCTTGCATAACATTTTTTGCTAAGTTATTTTTTGGTCTTGCAATATTGTATAATTTAACAATAGGCTGCAAGTTCGATTGCATTGCATTTTGCAAATTTTTGGGGCCAAGGGAGCTAGCAGCGCGCATTGCTTTACGCTGCTGCTTCATTGGCAATGTCACTCTACGCTTCGTGCCATTTATTTTTGCCGCCACTGTCCCCTTAACACCATCACGCATGCGACCACTTGTTATTGCTGTTGCACATTCACTTGGCGTTGGCGCCAATTTTTGCGCATCACTTGCGCTGGTATTAGTTGCTATTGTCAGCGTAGGCGTTGACATTTGCGAAAATGGCGGCACATTGCCCTCTAGGTTAGCTGTAACACTAACACTAGTACTTGTTCTTGTACTTGTTGTAGTTGCTGCCCCTGTTGACTCAGGCAGAAATGGCGGAACGTGTAGAGGCACATCTGCCGCCAAAATTGGCGTCTGTTGCTGTTGTTGCACTTGCTGGCAAATAGTTTCTGTAGTTGTTGTTGCTGCTCCCACCGCTCTTCTCTCAATTCCAACTATAGCATTTGTCCAATTAGTGTCCTCGTCGCTATCACAGAACATTTGTGAAAGCGCCGTCTCAGAAAACGCTGAGGCAGCACTTTCGCAAGTTAAAGCAGTATCATCGAAAATAGCACCCTGTATTTCCCGTCTCTCGGTTGTGCACTTTGCACTTTCACCTGAACATGTATTAGTGACGCCAACGGCTGCCATATTTGCCGGCACATATCCAAGTCGCTTGGGCTCGTTATGCACACGATTTATATCCCCAAATTGCACCTGCACAATCTCAGGATCTCTATTTAGCCACTCCTCAGAGGGCTTCCCACTTTTATTCGCGTTTTTGTCCATAATTTTTATTTAATTCGATAGCGCATTTTTTATTATACACGCACAATATATTTCCTATGCCGAGTATGTGTGTTTGTGTGCCACATAAATTGCACTTGCACTGCAAGAGCGCAATGTCGTTATTTAATTTTTAATTGTTTTTTATTTTAACTTCTTTTGATTTTTGTCTGTGTGTTTGTGTGCCACAAAAATTGCACTTGCACTTGCACTGCAAGAGCGCAATGGCTTTATTTGATTTTTTTTTTAATTTCTTTTTGATTTTGTTTTTTAATTTGTTGTCTTTTAATTTTACTTGTTTAAATAGGTGAGTGCGTCCGAGCGCAATCAAATTTTTAAGTTGATTTTTTTAAAGTTTTTTTAAGTTGAGTGCATCCAAGCACAATTTTAAGTTGAGTGCATCCAAGCACAATATAGGTCAACAGTGGAATGAAACTCCCCCGTGACTTGCTTTATTCTTTTCCATTACTTTCACTTAGCAACATATAAGAACATTATTTGGCAACATTGTATCCTAACTCTGTAAACATGTTGTTAGACACATACAATGTGTCTGTATTAAACTTACATACTAAATACAATAAATATACTAAAATACTAAAACAAATAAAAGTACTAATTCCCTAAAATACTAATTGCATTAACAACTAAAAACTAACAGCGTGGCAACACCGCATGGGTGGCAACGCTACGCAACATACAGTTAGATTTGACTACAGATGTTCTGCAAAGCCATTTTCGTCACAGCGTGCAGACCGAAAAACTTTTCAACAGAGGTAAGTCGCATTTTTACAAACATAAATTGATTTGCTAACATATAACTAATTATAAATATTTCTTTTTACAGATTTTTAGCGCCGCCAGCCATGTGCAGGCCGCCACACAGGCGCCGACGCATGCATTTGCTGATGCGCAATAGGCCTCACGTAGGCATTCGGCCGCCTCCAACGACGCTTTTTCCTTTTAATTGACAAAGCATTTACAGATACCATACATTGAAATGGAAGCGAGTGAGTGATTAGAATAAGACTGAACACACAGGAGGAATTGGTTCCCGCTTGGCCATGGTGCAGCAACATATTCCACACAGACACGCTCCACATTCATATGTAGGCAGCTGATTTGCTAACATATAACTAATTATAAATATTTCTTTTTACAGATTTTTAGCGCCGCCAGCCATGTGCAGGCCGCCACACAGGCGCCGACGCATGCATTTGCTGATGCGCAATAGGCCTCACGTAGGCATTCGGCCGCCTCCAACGACGCTTTTTCCTTTTAATTGACAAAGCATTTACAGATACCATACATTGAAATGGAAGCGAGTGAGTGATTAGAATAAGACTGAACACACAGGAGGAATTGGTTCCCGCTTGGCCATGGTGCAGCAACATATTCCACACAGACACGCTCCACATTCATATGTAGGCAGCTAAGCTTGTCCGGATTTATTTAAGATAGATGTTTACAAATTTTGTAGCTTAAAATTAATCACAATACTTAGTTTGATAGATCATGGGTATTTCCCGGTAAGATAGAGCAAGTGTATTTGTGTTTGTCTCATTTCTTGATTTGATTGTGAATTAATTGAGCATAACATCTTTGGACAGAAAGCGACGACAGCATTTATTGTACGTAACATGCCATAAGCCAGCTGTTTTGATATAGTGCTGTAAGGGAGAGGAGGTGGCGTAGTAATGGCAAGAGTGCAGGGCAACTTAGATGAAAAAACTACTGCTTGAGACAAAGGGCAGGACTAAAAAACACCTTGAATACCCTGCTGCTGCAATGCCAGGTATGACAAAAAATTTTAACTGGTTACCATGCGTTGTCGTTTGTGCGTCTCCCCTCTCATTGAGACTGACGTGCGATGGATTTTTAATGTATAGAGTTTTTTTTCCAGAGTCTGTTAGCTGGGCCGGGCGCTGGTCCGGGAAGCACGTCGCCTCGACCGCCACAGAGAGATTTTTATTGTTACTCATTTCTACTTATTGGTATGCAAACAGAAATTTTAGAAACAGAGTTGGCGCTTAATATTATGCAACATTCTCCAGTTTGCAAGGTGGAGAGGAACATGACATGAGATACATTTAACATTTAATCTCGACTGACCTACATTTAAACATAACATATTCTGTACATTTAGCATATTGTCTTAGGTCAGTTAGCTCGGGGAAATTTCTGCACGATCAGCTGGCAATGCTGTCGTGTGAATGGCAAGTATACATAAATACAAAAGGGGCACGCTGAGTACATGTAAGTAAATAAAATTTTTAAATTTAACAATTTTATGACTTAATATAACAAATAAATTACTATATTCTATACCGCACCGCCTTACGATGCACTGGTCGTCTGCCTCTGGCCTTTCGATGGACAATTGGCTACCATCGGGTACATGGCCGACTTATTGGTTTGAAATATTGCAATTTGCATTGCGTGATGGCCGCTGCTACCTCTGCTGGATGATGCACCACTTTGGATGTGTATATCTTCTGCTGCTGGAGCTGATGACTGGCAATGGTCAACACTAACCACACTCCCAGGATGCATGGAAAGTGGATCGACGTATTTTCGCCTCTCCCAAAGCGCATTTTTCTGCCCGAAGGCTGAGTGATATGCAGCTTGCGCTGCATCATTTTTGCACGATCGGGTGGCGCTGTGTCCGGCCACTCAGCGTCGAGTGGATGACGTTTGCTCGGTTTCCAATTGTGCTGGGCTGGCTGCTGGTGCATTCGCTTGTCCAGTAGAGCAGGTAAGTGAGAGCATGGCATTATTTTCATTTTGCGTTTTTTAACATTTCTGTTTTGCTTGCATGTACGGCGGGTGCTAAAGCGGGTGCTGCCCCCAAAGGACAGGCTGCGGATTTAGCGGGTGCTGCATGTGCCCGTATGTAGGCATGGTGGCTGCCATCGGCTGTTGCTGCCCCCTTAGGAGCGGCTTGAGATTTTGCGGGCGTTGCTGGTGACCAAAGGAGGCCATGTTTGCTTCCATTGACCTGTGCTGCTGGCTCTGCTGCCCCCAAAGGACAGGCTGCGGATTTAGCGGGTGCTGCATGTGCCCGTATGTGGGCTTAGTGGCTGCCATCGGCTGTTGCTGCTGACTCTGCTGCCCCCTTAGAAGAGGCTGAGGATTATGCAGGTGCTGAGTGTGACCATAGTTGACAAATTCAGTCAACTTTGATCGCTGTAGGTGGTTTTGTAGGTGAGGCAAATGTATTTGAGTATGTTGTTGCTGGCCAAGTGTATCCGGTATGTCCACCGTCGACCATAGGCGTGCAGCTGGATTGGCGGATACGTGTGGCGGTCTGAAAAGACTGTCTTGGTGACCGTCAATCGATGTTTCTGTAGCTGCACGCCTATGTGTTGGGGCAGCTGTATTGGCTGATGATTCTGTTGTTCTGTTCTGTTCTGTCAATGTTTGCTGCATTTGATGATCATTGTTGACCATGTTGTCTATCGTCGACGACTGTTGCTGGTTCTGCTGCCCCCATATGGCAGATTGCTGGACCAATGAATGTTGTCGCTGTTCAGCTGGGAGCTGCTTTTGCAGCTGATGCTGATCATGGTGTATGGGCTGCCAAATGCCATATTGGAGTTGATGATGCTGCTGCTGCCATGTAGGCAACTGAGTAGGCTGATTTTTGGTGGGTTTGTTCTGCAATTTATAAAAATTTTGATTATCATAACTGTCCGTGTTGGTGTCCAGTGTTGTCAATTTATTTATTAATGTCTGTTTGAGGTTCGTAGGCGTTAATGGCTGCAGTACTTCGTTAGTCAGCTTTTGATGTTGCACAGAGTGCATTAATGTCTGTTGTGTAAGTGGAAATTGGACTACTTTTGATTTATATACTAATGGAAACTCTAAGTTGTCCATTTGAGTAATCTGCCTGGAAATTTTAGGCACGCTGTGTTTGTTTTTACTACACGCTAATGATGCGTGTAGCAGCGTGTGCCCTCTGTAATATTTGGCATATGAGCTGCCATTTTGGCTACGGCGGAGTGAAGGAGAAACACATTCAGTTGAGTACTCTAGTAAGTAATCTGTAGTTTCGATAGCATCCTTGGTACTAAAATTAAAATAGTTTTCCAAGGCAGCTTGAATGTCATGTCTGACGCATTTGTTTAGTAAATAGATAGCTTCTGGGTCCGATAATAGGCATTTTATTATGGTCGCCTTATCTATAGGCCGGCCGAAAGCCATTTTTAAGAATATAAATTTTTCGCTTATTTTAGCAATGTTGAATGCAGTTATCCGATTTGGAGTGGCTCTGCTAGATGCTAAATTGTTAGTGTATTGTATGTTCCGAGAGTTTGTTGAATACTCCTTCACTCTATGGCCGTATCTCAATATATCACTTGATTTACTCATTTCGAGTATCATTGGCGTCTGAGGAGTTACTAGCAGCTAAGCTGGCTAGCGTCCTAGTGGCTAATGCATGCAAATTAGTTGCAGGATTTGAATTATTATTATTTTTTGACACTATTTTCAAAAGTAGTTCAACTACTTGGTCCAATTTAATGGTCATTTGCATAATTGCTGCCATATTGCTGTTTAATGCATCAATGGCTGAATTATTGACCAGTTCTTGGCTTTCTTTTTGTTGCCGTTGCTTATTTTTATGTTGCTTCTGCTGCTGCTGCTGCTGATAACTAGCGCCTGGTATGTTTGGAGCCTTCTCTGTTCCTGATTGGATTTTCTGGCGCTGTTCCTCTTGTTCCATCTGAAGCTTCTTCTGGAATTTGAGGAGGTGTTGTGTGGCCGGATTATGCACCCGACCAGGATTGACTCGCCCGCTGGTCACCTGACTATATGTCATCGTTGAGTTGGCAATGTTGGTTTGCATCTTCTGGTGCTGCTGCTTGGACACCACGTTATGCGTTCCGTGTTGACGCTTATTGACGGTTGATGGCTGCTGTTGCTGCTGCTCATGCTGGATGGGCATGACTCGTGCCCGGTTTGCAATTAGCTTCGCTTGCTCATCTTTAAAAGCTTTGCAGCCTTTATAATTTGCGACATGCTGTCCCTGACAATTGGCGCACTTTGGAGGCGCGCCTCTTGCCTTGGTGCATGTCGTAGTCGGGTGTCCTTGCCCGCATTTAAGGCATACAAATGGTCGTCGGCAATAGTTTTTACTATGCCCATATGCCTGACAGCGGTGGCACTGGACAGGATCAGTACGCTTCCGCTGTCTCTCCACTTTGATTTCCTGGCTACCTAGTTGTTTCAATTCCAGTATCTTAGTGTTATTATCGTTTTTCTCAAGCTCAATTTCGAACGTGTTGATAGGTTTGGCTGTGAAGCGTTCTTTTATTACACCCACATACCTTACCACGTGCCCTAATCTTCGCAACTCCATGCGAACCCAGTCGAATGGCGTTGTATGGTGTAGTTGGCGAATAACTATTCTAAATCCGCGCTCATTTCGCATTTGATGAGTGTGCCGGTGAACATTTGAGGCATCAAGCAACGCAATTGTTGCATTATATGCGTCAATGTCCATACATTGCACGCGCACACCACCTGTCTGCGTACTTTTAGTAGCAAACTTACTGACACCCACTTTATTAGAGATATCTTTGATAATTCTTTGAATATCATTTATATTGGGCAGGTATATTGTGGGCACCTTGACCCGTTGAGCTATATGCAGCTGTATTGACTGTCCAGAATTTGCATTTGTGATGCAATCTGTTGCCGTATCTTCAACTTCCATGATCTCAATATCATCCCAGTCCTTGTTGTTTTTGTCTAAAGCTACGAATGTGGCATTGTTAGTAGTACCATCATTCGTGCCATTAATTGCCTCTGTGTGCTTATTGGATTTAGCTGCTGGAATATTATTGTCAGTTGATAGATTGTCGGTTACTTTAATGGCTGCATTCGATTTTAGAAAATCAGAATACGAAGGAGTATCCCTGACTCTATCAGCGTTCATAATATACTCAGCATAAGCTAACAATTGTGCACGCTTTTCACTTTTATTCGCTGGCATAGTTGATGATATTTTACGCTTCATTGGCCGTTTAATGACCGTATTGACTTTGGTTGGTACAGACGTTTTGGTACCCAATATATCATCATTTACTGGCAGCGATTGTTGCCCACTCGCTTCCAATTCATTTTCTGAAATTTGCATAATTTCAGCTGGCATCATTCCCGCATAATTATTTGTAATTAATTGACTAGCCGATGGAGCAGCATCGGCATTATTTTTATTTTTATTTTTATTAATTTTCTCATTTTCCTGGCTATCTGTGACACAGATCATTTCTGTGTCAGAATTGGATGGGCTATCACCAAGCATGTTGCTATGAACTTGCGCTCTAACAACATGTTGCTGTAGCCCCAAATTATTGCTCCCAACATTTTGTTCGCAGCTCGAGACGAACATGTTGCTATGATCGCTCTCACTACGTTCATAGCTGCTGCTGCTGCTGCTGAATTTGCTCAAGTTCGTTGCCGCTCTGCTGCCGTCACTAAAACGCTCAATTGGCGCTTCTGCCGACGCTAGTGCTGACAGCGACTGAGCCGCAGAGAGCGTTGGCGCTCTCTTGTGTTTCGGCTTCGGCTTTCTCCGTTGCTTCTGCTGGTGTTGTTGCTGCTGCTGCTTGGGTAGCTGTTGCCGTTGCTGGTGTTGTGTTTTAAGCTGCTGCTGCAGCTGTATTGGAGCGTCAATGGCGATATTTTCAGCAACAGGTGCCGGGGTATGGGGGGGCAGCTACTTTTGTAGCTCTGGGTGCAGCGATGGCCGCCAGCTTGGACGCCGCCTTTTCGCGCATTTTCTCCTATTTACTTGGTTATGTACTTGCCCTTTTTTTTGATTTTTTGCCTTATATACATAGCATTATGTATAAAATTTTGCGTAGATTTCCCTCGCTGTCGTCAGGTATCTCGTCAGGATTGGCTTCTTTTGTTAATATAATTAACAAGGTGTTGCTGCTTTGCTGTATATAAGGCTATATATCAGCATACATTTACTAATTTATATATTTTTAATTTATTAATTTATTAATTTAATTGTTGAGCATTTAAAAATTCTGATTGGCAGACTTTGATTTATTAGAAAAAACTTTATTTTATTAATTTTTCCACTTTTTTCTCATTTTTAGGTTACTTCACTTTCATTTATTGGCTTTTTATTTATTTAGCATTTAAAAATGCTGATTGACTGTCTATTAACTGTTCACTTAATAAACTTTATTATTTTCCATTAAATGGCACAAGCATTTTATTTAGTTATATTTAATTTAATTTAATTTAGCAGCAAAAATAATTCAAACACTTGTAAAGTTTTTTTTCCCAGAGTCTGTTGGCTGGGCCGGGCGCTGGTCCGGGATGCACGTCCGCTCGCCTCGACCGCCACAGAGAGATTTTTATTGTTACTCATTTCTACTTATTGGTATGCAAACAGAAATTTTAAAAACAGAGTTGGCGCTTAATATTATGCAACATTCTCCAGTTTGCAAGGTGGAGAGGAACATGACATGAGATACATTTAACATTTAATCTCGACTGACCTACATTTAAACATAACATATTCTGTACATTTAACATATTGTCTTAGGTCAGTTAGCTAGGGGAAATTTCTGCACGATCAGCTGGCAATGCTGTCGTGTGAATGGCAAGTATACATAAATACAAAAGGGGCACGCTGAGTACATGTAAGTAAATAAAATTTTAAATTTAACATTTTTTATGGCTAGCTTAGGTTTACTTTTATTTCTAATTTGTAGCGCACCGCTTTACGATGCGCTGGCGGCGTGGCTATGACCCTGGAGTGGGTGCAATGGATCCGGTGGAGTCCGGGTCGTCGCTTGGCTGGCTGAGCCTGCAGCCTTATGCGCTCTGTAGCCACTGATGTGACGAGCGCCTTCCAGGTGGTGGTCTGGTGCTGGGCCCTCAGGCCGATGCTGGTTAAGAGTAGTCATACTCCCAAGATTTTAGGCCAGTGGACTACCCATTTGCCGCTGCTGCAACACATGAGCGTGCCCATTGGCTTATTGACTTGCAGCTGTTGCTGCCTTCTGCTTCTCTTTGGCGATGGTGGGTCAACGTGCGCGGGACCCATGGTGTGCCGTTTTCCGGCGTGCCTTCGCTGTTGAGGAAGAAGTTGGTCCTGGGATATAGCTAAGTACCTGCATGGCCTTTTGGGCGCCAGTTGTGATTCAGAGGCTCTGCGTTTGACAACTGTATACTTTTGCTGATTGTCGCTTTCATTGCAGGTGTTGATAGGCCGCTCAGTGGGCTGGGAAAGTCGTCGCTTACGTTTCAGCCTATGGGGCGCCGACATGAGTTGCTGCTGCTGCTGCTGCTCGTCGTCGGGCTGTCTAAATGGCTGTGGCTGTTGGCCACCCAGAACCTCAGCGAGGGCTACTGTCGTCTGATCCGGTGGCTGCTCAGTCAGTCTAATTTGCTGATTACCGTATGCTGGAATCTGTAAGATGTAAGAGTTTGTATTAGTGTCCGTGCCAATGGGTCTAGTGTTGGTCCAGTTGTCCCTGGCGTCGTCCTCATTGGGATCATCTTCCGTCAGATCGTATACTGTCTGTGGGGCTGGTGGATAAGCAGTTTGGGGCATCTGTTGCTCATTGGAGTCATCTACCGTCAGGTCGTATACTGTCTGTACTACTGGTAGATGAGCAGGTTGGGGCGTCTGTTGCTCATTCGCGTCATCTGTCGTCAGATCGCATACTGCCTGTACTGCTAAATGATGAACAGTTTGAAGCGTCTGTTGTTCAAAGTGGCTTTGTTGTAGAGCCTCGTCTAGCTCGCGTTCAATTTCTCCCCTTATTTGCTTCAGTCGTTCGCTTAGTTGTTGCTCATCTTCATTTATGATTAGCTGATGTTGCTGCTGGCTCGCTGGTGGGTCCGTCGCCCTTGGTGTATATCCAGGAGGATTAGTTGCTGTATATAAGCTGGTTGGTCCTGAATGTACTCAATTAGGATGTCCCTGGACATAAGCCCATTTCTATGGCTTCTTCTAAGTGAGTTTATTTGGTACTCTCCAAATCTGGCTTTTACCCTTGGCCGCTGCCTGTGTGTTGTACTATTAGGGCTGGGCGTATTCGCTCGCCTCCTGGACTCTTGTTCTTCATGTTCAAGGCGCAGCAGTGTAGGCAGGCTGTCCTCAATTTGCTGGTTATCAGTTATTTGGTGGTGCTGCTGCTGTTGTTGCAGGGGCCTTATGTGGCGCTCCAATTGGAGTGCATATAAGGGCCGATTAAGGCGAATTGGTGTGAACGGTTCACTTATTAGCTTTCGAGCATTAATATTTGGATGAGTACTGAGAGCTTTTGCAAATCTATTACTAGTCAAATGGTAGATTTCGTCTACCGTGGCTATGTCATGGGCATCCCTGATTGACTGATTCCGCGTGTATCTTGAGGCTCTGGCAATTTTGCGTAGTATTTTGTTTTGTCCGACTTCTAGGCAATGGAATTGTGTGGCCGACACTAGTGCACCCCAAACTGGGAGTGCATAGCGCCATATTGGTGCAATCATCTGCTTATATATTGTCATTTTACATTCGACAGTCAGCGGACTCTTGTCACCAATGAGCCAATCCAGCTTCTTGCACAGTGCACCAGTGCGTGCACATAGCGTAGTTACATGATGTTTCATGTTCAGCTTCTTGTCCAGCTGAACTCCCAGATATTGATGCCTTGTTTTGTTGGCTATTTCCTGGCCGTTTAGCCTTGGTGAGGATGCTGTCTGACTTTGACATTGAATTGTGCGCAGTGTGAACATAACGTGTGCTGTTTTGTTCGCATTTACCTGTATGCACCAACGTTTTGTCCAATTCTCGAACGCTTTTAGGTACATCTCGTTTCTAGTAATTGCCCTATCGTGCAGTAGTGATGCACACATAACTACCGTGTCGTCGGCAAAGGTGGAGAGCAGCGTGCTGGTGGTTAAAGATGCATTCGTAGCCGGAGCTGATGAATGCCTCATAATAGTTGAGGGGAGTGGCATGTCCGATGTGTATATAATATACAAAATCGGTCCCAATACGCTGCCCTGGGGTACTCCAGCGCTAATATGTCCGATCCTTGATCGAGTTCCATCATTTCCGTTAACTATAAATGTGCGGTCGGTGAGATAACTTTTTAATACATTCCACAGGACTGCAGGTAGTAGTTTGGCCAGTTTGCTTAAGAGTCCCTCGTGCCAAACACGATCAAACGCTTCGCGTATATCGACGAACACGGCCGAGCAGTATTGCCTCTTTTCTTACGCATTCAAGATGAATTGTGTTACGCGTGCTAATTGCTGCTCGGTGCCGTGCTCTTTGCGGAATCCGAATTGATGATTCGGTACTGCCTGGGCAAAGTCCTTGCACTCGAACATTCTAGTCATTAGTAGCCGCTCGAAAATTTTACTGAATCCTGCCAGCAGACTTATTGGCCTGTAGGAGCTGACCTCTTCCGTTGGTTTTCCAGGTTTTAGAACCATTTTGATTTCTGCGCATTTCCATTGGCGCGGAAAATGTCCATGCCTCCATGTATATGTTTGTAAGATATATAATCGCTTTATGCGGAAGTGATTTAACAACGTGGTTGGTAATATTATCAATGCCCGGCGTCTTTTTTAGTGTCAAGGCGGCGATCACTTGGCTTGCCTCCTTGTCTGTGACTGGGCGGAATGGCGGAGTATTTGACTGCTCATGCTGTCGCTGCTGCTGGAGAAGCATAATCTGATTCACTTCATTGCTGATTTGTAATCGCTCTTCAGCCGTATTCGTTAAATTTAAGCTGAATCTTTGCTCTAAATATTCTGCAAAGGCTTCAGCCTTCTGTTTATTTGTTTTAGTCCATTCTACAATGCTATTATTATTTTGTGTGCCATTGCCATGGGACGTAGTTATTTTTTTTTTTTTTTTTTTTTGTAGTATGTACGTGTGTAATGGCTGGATTTGGACAAGTTTACCGCACTGCGCCGCTTAGCGGACCACGCGGAATCGGTCGTTTTCTTGGGAGGCAGTTGTTGGTACTGCAGATTATGGCTAGGTATAGCTCTTGTTTTTGGCGCTTAGGTGTTGCTCAGGTTGGAGCTTGTTGTGCTGGGTGAAGCACGAATTGTTTTTATTGGTGGTTGGTCAATACGCTATTGTGGCTTTGGTGGCTAGCCTTGGAAGTGTAGAGCATATTGAGGTTGTTAGTTGTGGTTAGTGTTTGCGCCAGGTTGGTGATTAGTTGTGGATTAGTTTTGAAGTCTGGTGGGACAGTTTAGGTTTTGAGGTTTGTTGAGCTGTATGGCATAGCAGTTGTGCCGGCTAGCATTGTTTTCTTGGAATTTCATGGTCACTGCTCACTCACCTGGTTTACACATACCCAGAAGGGCAGAGCTCCGGGCACCCAAGCAAAGCAGTTAAGGCACTAAGGTAGTGCAGATTTTATTCTTTATCACTGCTCACTCACCTGGTTTACACATACCCAGAAGGGCAGAGCTCCAGGCACCCAAGCAAAGCAGTTTAGGCACTGGGATATTGTTGTGCTGTTTTTAATCTATAACTGCTCACTCACCTGGTTTACACATGTCCAGAAGGACAGAGCTCCAGGTACCCAAGCTAAGCAGTGTTTAGAAGTCTGATATGACTGTTCTAGGCACTGGGATTTAGGCGGTGCAGATTTATTAGGGGTGTGATATATCCGAATATTGGATGGCTGTTTTGCTATTTTGGGTCACTATTGGTCAGTTTAAGTCTCCTGTTGCTATTGAGCAAATTGGGTTTGTTTTTATTTGTCTGGTTTGAACGTTAATATGCAACTTGGTTGTCGTCTGCATGTCTAAGAACATACACTTTAGGGTCTCTTCTCAGTCTCTATTCTGACAAACTGAATGACTTGCATATTAATGGATTAGTGTTATTGCTAGTGGGATTGGTTATATGGTAGTTTTGGCACTGGGAATTCGGAGTGCAGTTTGTGCAAATTGTAAGTTAGTTGGGTTCAGCAGTTTGAAGTTTGTTGCATATTTGCATAGACTATTGGATTATGGTATTAATACACGGTGTAGTTTGATTGTGTATTTAATTGTTGTTAATTTGGCCATTGTTTGGTTTGGCAGTTAATATTTATTTAATTGTTAATGTTTGAGTTAGTGGTTTTAGATTGAGTGATTAGATTGGCCATGGGGTTTGGATCAGCAAGATCAGGGTTAATGATAGTGAAGCACAAGGTGCTTGTATCATTATATTTCTTCACTTTATGCTGATCCATTTGACTAGGCAGTATTTTGGGTTTTTTGAATTTGCATTCTATGGCCAGTCCACCGGGTTGGGTGTTGGGACTGTAGTGTTATTGGTGAGTGTGGCTTAGAGTTTGGCTTTTGTTGTTTGTGCTAAGCATTGGTGCCTTGTCTTAGTTGTGTTAGTTGTGTTAGTGATTGGCATTTGTAGTTGGTGTATGCAGTTAATATTTATGTGTTTCTTGGTGAGTGTGGCTTGGTTTCTGTGGGTTAAGCAACTTATTCATATGTGGCACTTTTATTTGGCTCACAGTATGACTTGGCTAGGTTTTGTTTAAGCTCACTTGGGTCGAGCAGTTGGTATTGGTATTGGGTTGTTTGTTAGTGCTATTAGTGGGGTTCAGTTGGTGAACAGGCCAGGGGGTTTGGGTCAGCAATGTCAGAGATAATGATAGTGATAGCGTGAGATGCTCTTATCATTATATTTCATCACTATATGCTAACCCACTAGGCTAGGCAGTTTTCTTGGTTTGTTATTATTGTGCTACTGGTAAGTATGATGTGTTTTTATTTTGGTTTAGTTTGCCATATATTTGTTAATTAGGCTAGGCAGTTTTGATTGTATTACTGGTGAGTATGGCTTGGTGTTTATATAGATTAAGCATAGCATACTTATGTGGTGTATGCAGTTTTATGGTTATTGTTGGTTAGATTGGTTAGATTATAGTGTTAATGGTAGTATATCATCTAGGGGGCTAAGTGCTGGTTGCACAGAGATTTGGTGGGGCTGTGTAAGCGGTTTTTGTTGCTGCTGGGGTGCACTCTCAGCTTGCGCAGGAAAGGATGCTAGAAGTCGTTCTGTTTCTTGGAGTTTATTGTTGAGAGCGATTAGTTCTCGATTGATGTTATTCATTTCGTTGACACTCATTGGAAAGCGGAGTGTAAATGATCGTTCTGTGGTGTCTGGGTCGAATGGTAGTCTAGCGCGTAGTTCACTGATTTGTTGGAGTAGGCTATGTTTCTTGCTCCGAAGTTTGGCAAAATATTCTGGTTGGAGATTTTGTACAGGTTTTCTGACTGTTGGTAATGGGGCTATGGTGCGTTGTATTGGTCTAATGTGTTTGTTAAGTTGATCCATATATCTGGCTCGACTTCTGGCTAAACGAAATGGGACGTATGGGGTGGCAACAAGCTTTTTTGCTTCAATGTTTGAGTGTTTGCCAAGTCTTTTGGCATAATTGGCAGAGAGTTTGTCAAATGTGTCTTCGACTGTGCTTATCTTAAGGTCGTTGTGTATTGTGCTATTTCTGGTAAGTGGTGGGGGGTTCGTGATGGTTCGTAGGGTAATGTTTTGGAATGTAGTGACTTTATTGATCTGAGTTTCACTGGTGAGTGCACCCCAGACTGGTAGAGCGTAATGCCATATTGGGGCTATTAATTGTTTATACAAAAGGGTTTTGCAATTTAATGTGAGTTTGCTTTGGTTATTTATCAGCCAGTCGAGTTGGGCTCTTCTGGCTTTGAGTTTGGTTGTAAAGGCTGCAATATGTTTGCAGAAATTTAATTTCTTATCTAAATTTACGCCCAGATAGGGATGAGAATCTTTGGAGATAATGGGTTGGCCTAAGATTTTTGGCGAAATTATGGGTAGTATGAGTTCATAGTTTTCTTTTAGATGGAATAGTATGTGTGCCGTTTTGCTGGCATTTATTTTTATACACCATTTATTGGTCCATTTTTCTAGGGTCTCAAGCATTATGTTAACTTGCTCAATAGCACTTATAGCCGATTTGTTGGCAAACATGACGACAGTGTCATCGGCATAGGTTGCAAGTAAGGCTGCTGAGTTGCGTGGGATGTTGGTGTAGACTTTATCTGGGGTAGGCATGTCTGCTGTATAAATGGTGTATAGAATTGGTCCCAAAACGCTACCTTGTGGCACTCCGGCCGAAATCGTTTTTGGGGTCGATCTGGCACCTTCATGGCATTCAACCATGAAAGTTTTGTTTGAAAGATAGTGTCTAATGACTGCATAAAGCGCATGAGGAATTAGTGGTTTGAGTCTGAAAAATAGTCCTGGATGCCAGACACGATCAAAGGCCTCTTGTATGTCAATAAAGACAGCTGAACAGAATTGATTTCTTTCATAAGCTCTGAGTATAAATTGGGTGACTCTTGCCAATTGTTGCTCAGTGCTATGCTCGTAGCGAAATCCGAATTGGTGGCTTGGTATATAGCATATGAAGGTTTTGGATTTGAACATGCGGCTTAGAAGTAGTTTTTCTAGAATTTTTGACAGGCCAGAAAGTAGGCTAATAGGTCTATATGAGGCAAGTTGCTCGGTCGGTTTACCCGGTTTGGGTATCATTGTGACAACAGCCATTTTCCATTGTTGTGGAAAATGGCCGAGTCGAAGTGAGTTGTTAAAAATTAATATAAGGTATATTAGGGCAGAGTCTAATAGTGCTTTGATTGTATAGTTGTCAATTCTGTCTAGTCCTGGGGCTTTGTTATTTGGGAGTTTCTTGATTTGGGTTTTAACTTCAGCTAGCGTAATTGGTTTGAATATGGGGTTAGGCCCTTGCTGGAGTGCAGTTTGATTTTCAATGAAAGATCTTTCTTCTGGGCTATTTATTAAGTTTGGTCTGAATCTAGTTTCAAGATGTTGAGCAAATGCTTCAGCTTTTTCAATATTAGTTGTACACCAGCTACTTTCTTTGTCCGGAGTATTTGTGTTAGTTTGTATTGTATGTTGCCTTACGGGTAAGTTTGGCATTGGTTGTCTTTTAATTTGTTTGGTGAACTTCCAAAGTTTTTGTATACTATATCGATCCTTAGGATCTATGGCTAGAAGTGATCTGTCAAGGCGTTGTGCTTTTCTATCTTGGAGTGCTTTTTCGATTCGATTGGCTGTTAATTTATGTGGTCTTTTGGCTGAGTTGTTTCTAAGGACGAGATGATTGTATTTGAAGTATCTTTTTACAATAAGCATATTTTGGATGCGTCTATTTGGGGTATGATGTGTACGAAAACGGCTATTTGTTGGGAGATTTGGGGGCAAATTTGTTGCATAGATAGCGGCTTGATGGATATTTCTGGTTAGGATATCGACTGCATCGTTTATGTCTTGACCACTTGTTATCTCAGTGTTGAGATGAATGCTTTGATTTAGCCAGTGATGGAATTTTTTGATATTAGAGTTTGGTGTTAAAATTGGTTTCTTGTGAGAGACAATCATTGGTTTATATAGTAGGTGGATACGAAGTGGAAGGTGATCTGAGTCTAGATCTAGTGAGGATTCAATTTGTAGACGATTGTGTTGTATGCCACAATAGATGGCGAAATCAATGGCTGAGGGTCTTTTTCGATGATCATGGGGGTAGTGAGTGGGTGAGCCAGTGGCTAAGATATTGTAGCTGTGTGTCCTGATGCAGTTTATGAGTTCATTGCCTCGATTACAGGCACGATTGTTGCCCCACCAACGGTGTTTGGCATTCCAATCACCAGCTATTATGAATCTTGGTTCAAAGAGTTTAAATATAGTTTCAAAAGCTTTGGAAGTAAGGCCCTTTAGTGGCGGGCAGTAAATGGCAGCTATATTAATTAGCGGTTGGTCTTTGAGGGTGACACTGATTGGGGTACATTGTATGGCCTGTGTGATTATTGTTGGGAGAGCAATGTGCCCAATATTTCTATTGACTATAATAGCAGAGCCTCTTCTCCGATTGGTTGGATGGTTGGCTATGTATAGGTCGTATCCTTCAATTGTTATGGTATCTATGTCCGTGTCAATTAGATGGGTTTCTGATATTAGGACTATATCAATGCTATTTTGGGAATGTGGGCTTCTAGTTCAGAGATTTTGTTTGAGATTCCAGCTGAGTTCCAGCTGATGATTCTGAGATCATGGTTCTGTATATTATTGGACATGGTGCTTGTAAATTGTATTTTGGTGATTCTATCCAAGATTGTGGGTTTGTCTGTTTGGGGGAAGAGTATATATGTAATGGGGTATGCTTAGGGAAAAATGAGGATTTTATAATTGTTGGTTTGTATTAGTTTTTAGTGTCTTGATAGTAAATTGTATAATATGTGGATAGGATATTGTAAGATATATGAGGTGAGTTGTTTGGATATTTTACTAACAGGTGAGTATAGTGTATAAGTTTTTGGTTTTAATTTTGGCTTATATGGCAGCTGTTTATTTCTTTATGTATTGGGTAAGTATCACTGGTAAGTAATACATTGTTATATAGTATAAGATAATATAATGTGAGGTTTTGTAATAAGTATAGTAAATATGTGATATCAATATTGTTGAGTAATTTTTTGTGTTGTTTGGGGTGGGCTTAAATTAATTATAGTTCATTTATTGAAGGGTATCCTTCAATGCGTATTCATTTTGCATTAGAGTATTTATGTATGTTTAAGAAAATTAAAATTGTAAATTGAAATTAAACATTTTAAAATTAAGATTGAAATTAAAATTGTAAGAAAAATAAATATAAAATTTATAAGTGCGTTTTGGGATTATTGGGGACGACTGTAATTATTTATTCAATTCATTTTAGTAATCCCCATGTGTGCAATGTTTTAGTTTATTTCATTTTCTTTTTTTTTATGGTTTATTTGTTATTATTTGGTTTTATTTTGTTATTGGTTTTTTTCTGGTTGGGGATTTTTGAAAGGGAGTCGGGCCCGAATGGGAAATGGAACGGTCAGCTTGCTAGCCCAATCTACGCTCTCACACGTCCCAAATAGATGGAGCGAGAGAAGGGGGTGAAGGGCAGAGCACAGCGAGGCAGCATTGATGGTGCCTGCTAGCTTATGCTCATGGCCAACTTCAGCCCCCAGACTCACACAGATCTCGTACATGACATCAGAATGCGATAGATGGGGGTAGCGCAAGCGGGCCAGTCCAAACGGCCACTCGGCCCGACTCTCAGTCCAGAAAATGTATTTATTGATATATATTATTTGTTCTTTGATTGTCAAAACGTTATAAACATTGAATGATTGTAAAATTCTTAAATTTTTAAGGCTTAAATCTATAACAATTAGTTTTGTGTGTGTGTTTGTGAATGTGTGTGTAATGAGATTTTGTGATACATATGTATATGTTTTATGAATAAATATAAGCGCAGATCCCTTCTGGGGACAATTCGAACGCTGAGTGGCCAAATGAACTCAAATCGTTCAAATTGCAGAAAGGAACTGTACAAAAATTTTTGTCATGCCATATTTAGATGATAAATTTAAATATATATTGGGCACTATTGTGTGAGCAAGTGTAGTAAGTGTGAAAAAAGAAATTTAGGATTAAGTTAGAATAATATATAGTTAGGGTAAGGTGCGGCATCAGTAAACATTGTTTTCCATAAGCCAGCAGATTTGTCAAAGTTGATTAATGATATGAGTGAGAGAATTTGTTAATTGAAAATTATAAATAATGTTATAAGTGTGAGTGAACATTTGTATATGAATCTGCATTGAAACCTAATGCATACAGGGTATTGATGCCCAGTAATGGTGAGCAGACTGACCTGCTACCATTCAGGATTCATGTGATAGCAGATATGTGACAAAAGATTTAGGAATCAATTTTAATCTATTACTAGGGTGTGATAATCTGAATAGGGAGTATTCACATGCATATGATCGCGTATACATGCATACACATGCGCACATGCAATGCAAGCACATGCATTAATATATCAATGCATGCACATACGCATTGAGTAATAAAGAGACAGAGCTGAAGGCTTGCTCTGAGCTTTTTTTACCGTTTTGAAAATCATGAGTGGTAGATCGGGATGGTCCGCAAACGCAAAATCCAACTCAAAAGTAAAGCTCATTTACTATAGGAAGCAACAACAAAGCATTCGCAAAACAACAACAGTGTTTTTATCGTCGTCCGTTTTGATCAAAAGTTTCTGCGCGATGATGAGGACATAGGAAACTCAGTGCAAAGAAAAGGGACAAATAATGCCACTGTGCTTGTTGCTGGTTTCTCTGTCGTTCTAACAAGGCGGCGCGTAGAAACAACAACAACACTATTTGGGTTCTAATGTTGTTGTTGCCTAGCCGAGTCTCGGCGCAAGTAGGTAGAAAAATTGAATGCGAGCAGGCCATGCCATTTAAATCAAAGGGTTACGCACACGGCGCGTCAGCATCATATACTATGACGTCACATTTTGAAGAATTTCATTTCTTGTGATGCTTAGAATATATTTCTATCTTTATTACGTACATTAAAGTAATATATTAATAGGGTCTTCTATAATAATGTTTGTATTTAATAATGTATTACTTTATTGTACGCAACGGTCGCATACAAAAAGCCCTAGCATGTGACGTCACATGCGCAACAGAATGTTGCAATCTTCTCAAATACATAAACTTGCCTTGGCTTGGAAAACACACACATGCATATTTTTTGCCAATGTGTGTGAGATGAGACACACATGCCAACAACTATTTGGAGCGTCGAGGCATTGATACCCTTATTTATAGAAATGGTATGGAATGTTTCAAGAGAACAATTATTATTGATTGTACTAATAGTTGCATACTAAATACGATATTATATTTTTCTCAGACATTAGATAAAAATGTGTATATGAGAAGGTTAGTGGTATTTAGTTACAGAGCTTATTAATAGTTAAAATACCCTATTTTGAGAAAGGGTGCCTTGCTGATCGAAAAATGAAAAATTATAAAATCTGCCGGGCTGCTTGCAAGTTGAAAGCGAGTGGAGAAGAAGAAGACATGACTTTGCGAATTAAAGGCATAGAAGTGCTTAGAAACCACAACAATAAGTTAGAAGAGTGTAGAAGCTTAGATCATAGGCTGTAGCTTCAAACCAAAAAGGGATAGCAGGGACAGAGATTATGGTTGTTGTTGGTTCATATGGGAAATGTTCTGAAGTTGTCTTTGATTTTTGGGCAACGGCAGAAGTAGCTGTAGACAGCCTGGTGTTGTGCTTGCAATTTGTCAATGAGTTATACTCAATTGTGTTTGCAACCTTGCTATCACTCGTGAACTGTTTCGAAAAAGAGCTTTTGATCCAAAAGCCTCCTCTGTCTCTTTATTACTCAATGGCACATACGCATGCATGCACATACGCATGCATGCGCGCATGTAATCACATGCAAACATATGCATATTATTATTATTATTTTGACGGTAGGCCATTTGGGGAGCGCCTTCTCTCGTAATGGCATTAAGGCGGCCGCCGCCAAAAGGATTGACACTTTATTTGAGGGAGCTTGGGAGATGCATGCAAGTAGTGCGTGAGTGTGGAGAGGGGGTGTTTGTGGGGAGTGGGAGGGGGGTTTAGATTGTAATATGACATAGGCTAAAAGATTTGTTTGTCATTTTATGATAGAGTTATTTGATGTAAGAGTGTGTTTGTATTATATTTATGTGTGTATGTGTGTGTAATTTATGTCTGGTGTGTATGTGTATGAGTGTGAGTGCTTATTATATCTAAAATGTGTGTGTATGAGTATATATTAAAAGATAAAGTTATTATAAAGTGGCTTGCTGCTGCTGTTGCTGCTGCTGCTGCCGCCGCCACCGTTGCCGCTGCCGCTGCTGCTGCTGCTGTTGTTGTTGAAACTATTTGTATAGTCAATAAGCAAGCTTGAACAGATATTGATGGCAGCAAATATGTGTGCGTAAATATGTGCATGCTGCTGCCAATAAATCTGCCGCTGTAGGTTGAGATTTTCGTTGACGATGTCACAGTCCTTGATCTTGATCATGATGTCTGCAATCCAGGTGAGTCCAGTGATCCTTGTGGCAAGATGAATACGTGAATGTAAATTTTCAAAGACTGTTTAATGAGGAGTGGTGATATCTATAATGCATATTTATGAGTTTAAAGGAACAAATTGAAAAAGTTACATGATTAAAGCACATTGTAAGGTGTGCGTACCATGTTATAGGTAGTAAGATGTTTATATATTTAGTTCAAAAAAGGTTTGCAGGCGCTTTACGTTGAATTAATTCAACGCCTGGCCAGATGCGTCTGAGACGACGTTGAGCTCGATTGCCACCTGAAAGTAATAGCGAACTTGCCAATTTGTTAGTATGTTTCTCCAGTCGGTTATTATACCGACTGGCATTTAGATTTAGCTCATCCCATATTGTAGGCATTTTCATGTCGTGATGCAGCATACGATTGGTGATAAAATATGGTGCACCACTAATGAGGCGAAGAGCCCGCGACTGTACTGTTTGTATTCGACGCAAGTGAGTGTCGGCAGCACAGCCGTATAGCTCGATGCCATAACGCCAAATGGGACCTATGATCTGTCTGTAAATGAGGATTTTATTTTTTAGTGACAATTTGGATTGGCTAGCGGATATAAGCTATTTGTACTTGAACAATTTTCTCCGTACAACTTGTGCAGTAATACGAGCATGATGTGCCCAATTGAGTTTATTGTCCAAATGCAAACTCAAATATTTAACATGGCTCTTGGCCGGTATTATATTGTTATTAATTGTTAGTTGGGTTGTTAGATCACCAACATTGGTAATTTGGCGTCGTAGGGTAAACAGAATGTGTATCGATTTGTTATCATTTATCTTAATGTTCCAATTATTGGCCCATTCAGCAAATCGGTGTAGATGTCCTTGTAAAATGGTGGTGGCTACCACGGCATTGATGGCACTGCATAAAAAGGCAGTGTCATCTGCATAGGTAGCTGTCAGACCATGAAAACTAGCATTAGAATGAGCGGATGGTAATTGTTGTATCTGCTGAAGATGAGTAGCAATACAAGGCATGTCTGATACGAATATGTTGAATAGCAATGGCGCTAGCACGCTGCCTTGCGGCACACCGGCCAACAATGGCCGCACTGACGACTGACAGATGCCAGCACCATTGCTACGATTCACTGCAGGATTTGTGCTTGTCACACAGAAACTACGATTGGAGAGAAAGGATTTGAGTAGGTGATAGAGTGGATCGCTCGTAAATATACGTAATTTGAAGAGTAGGCCGTCGTGCCAGACACGATCAAAAGCTTGCTGCAGGTCAAGAAATACTCCTGAAGTGCAGTGGCCCCTCTCAAATGATTTATTGATATGCTCGACAAGCCGATGCACTTGCTGGATGGTGCTATGGCCCATCCGGAAACCAAATTGATGATTTGGGATAACCATAGCGCAGTCCAGATTCGATTCGTTCTCAGCGGGGGATTGTAGTTCGTTATTTAGCCGCTCATATATCACTTTCTCGAATAATTTCGAGATTGTAGATAATAAGCTTATTGGCCGGTATGATTGGAGCTCAGATGTGGATCTAGAGCCGCCCTTCAATATCATTCGAACTGCGGCACATTTTCATTGAGTTGGAAAATATTGCAGCCGAAGCATACTATTAAAGAGCAACAACAAGAATAGTCTGGCTTTATGTGGAAGAGATTTGATCATATAGTTATTTATCTGATCAAGACCAGGAGCTTTACGTATCTGCAATTGCTCAATGTAAGCATTCAGCTCACACGGAGTTACATGACGTAGATTTGATGATGTTGTAGTATATGGGAGATTGTTGGGATTTATGGTAATGTCATTTGGATTGACTTGATGATTAAGTAAACATCTCACACGTTCATAGTGCTCAATTGGAGCAAAATCAAATGGAGTAAAGCGTTCTTGAAGCTCATCGGCAAATGCTTCAACCTGCTGCTCGGCAGATTGACATCAATGGCCGTTGAGATTTCGTATGCTGGGTTGAGCGTGCGGTTGCCGTTTTAAATTTTTCGTGGCATGCCACAAATTAAAGGCACCCTTTTTTTGGGGATCCGCATTGCTCAGCACAAAATCAACATAATCACGTCGCTGCAACTCAAGTTGGTGGGCCAATTGACGGCTAACCCGTTGCCATTGCAGCCAGTGATCATGCCGACGTGAGCGTAGCCAGCGTTTACGGAGACGACGCTTTAAGCGCATCAGTGAAATATGTTCGTTAGTTCGGATGAAGGCAGACGGAGGAAGAGGTTCTGATGGTTGTGATGGAGGCAAGGCAGGATTACCACGATTGAAGTTATTAATGTTGTTATTGTTGGTGGTATGTATATTGTTACGATGTTGCGTAGGCAAGATGGATGCCATGGCTGCTCGAGAATTTGATGCTTTAGCTGCAATATATAGCTTTTGCACAAAATTCTCAAGCATGTCATCGATATCGCATGTGGAGTCAATCTCAATATTGAGATTTATGGATGATTCCAAGTGATGGTGAAAAATAGATAAATTTGAGCGATCAGTAACCAGGCGACGATGGCTTCGACGACGTGGACGAGATCGATGAGCCTGATTTGGGATTAAAGGTGGATTTAGGCCATTAACGGCAATTCTAAATTGGACCAACAAAGGCAGATGGTCGCTATGGAGCTCTGTAATACGACTTATAGCAAATCTATGATTTGAAATACCAGCATAGATGCCAAAGTCGAGTACGCTCGGGCGATTTGTGCCATTTGAAGGAAAATGTGTTGGCTCAGCCGTTGTGAGAACGTTATACTGATTGGAGTCCAACAGAATGCCAGCAAGAATAGTGCCACGAGGACAGCATCGTATGTTGCCCCATAGTCTGTGCTTAGCATTCGCCTCCGATCAGAAAATTAGCACCGAGTAGTTCAAACAATTGGGTATAGTTATTCGCACAAACACTGTGATTGGGGGGCCAATAGCAAGATGCAATATTGACCCCGCCCAAATCTGTGCGAATACGCACAATAGCACAGTGCAGGTGAGGCAGTGATATGCCCGGTAAAGCTTGGCATTGAATGCGATTTGAAATTATTATGGCAGCACCGCCAACACATAAATGAGTTTGGGGTGAATTTGCCGTGTGGATACTTTTTTTTTTTTTTTTTATCAATATATATCTGCCTGTTGCGATGATATATATAAGACGGCGACCCAAAACTATACCTTGGCTAACCGTGGGTTAGTGGTATGATTCGAGTGGTTTTCCGCGGACGCCATCTAGTGGACCATGCGGATACGGTAGTTTTTCCTGGAGGCCCAATAGGTATATCGGGGATTTGGTACGTTTTGTTGTTTGTAGTCAAAAGACTGTTCGTTGGTAGTATTGGTGTGTAGCCTGTGTGGGTTTGTGTTCTTTTGCTTAAGTTTGCTCACATAGGCCGCTCCGTTCCAATCAGACTGAGCTCCCAGTACCCGAGTCAAACATTGGTAAAGCTGTTTTTAGGTTGGTTATTGGCTAAGTGGTCTGCAGTTTATTGTTTTGCTTATGTTTGCTCACATAGGCCGCTCAGTTCCAATCAGACTGAGCTCCCAGTACCCGAGTCAAACATTGGAAAAGCTGTTTTTAGGTTGGTTATTGGCAGGGTGGTCTGCAGTTTATTGTTTTGCTTATGTTTGCTCACATAGGCCGCTCAGTTCCAATCAGACTGAGCTCCCAGTACCCGAGTCAAACATTGGATAAGCTGTTTATAAAACTGGTACTTGGCAGAACGGTGTGCAGTGTGTGGATGGTTCAATGTTTCGGCTATTACCAGTTTGTTTGCTTGGGCTGAGTATCCGTATCAAAAGTTGGTTTGCTTGCCAGGGTGTATTATCCAGCAGCATCAGTAAAATTGACCAGTATTAGGTCATGTTTTTTCATCATTGCTGCTGGTTTTTTGTTGAGCTGGCAGTTGTTTGGTAGAGGGCTAGATGTGCTTAACGGCAGCACTGGTATTGTGTAGTTAATTTATCTTGAGTGTTGGATTATTATGGCGAGGGAGTTGGTTTGGTTTTGTTTTCAGGTTGTTTTGTAGGTTAGGTCTGGTGTGCCCTTATTGTGTTAATTGATTTGTTATTAGCTGTATGCTGGCTATGTCTTGGAGTAAGCTAGGGTTGGGTTGGGTAAGCGTTTGGGTGATTGGGCCATTTGGTGGCCTTAGGGATTCGATGATTCGTTCGACTGTCTGTTGTTCATTGTTCAGGGCTCGGAGTTCATGGTTGATTTGGTTTATTCTATTTGCGCTCATTGGGAAGCGAAGCGTGAAGTGCCTTTCTGTGGAGTCTGGGTCGTATGGAAGGCTTGAACGTAGTGTAGTTGTTCTTTGTAGTAGTTGTTGTTTGTGGTTTTGCAGTCTCTCATAGTAGTCTGCTTGTTGCAATAGCGTAAGTTGGTTATTTGTTGGAGGTGTTTGAGTAATGTATTGGCGTAGAGGTTTGATGTATTTGTTTACATGCTCAAGGTATCTTTCATGGCTTCTGGCTAGTCGGAATGGGATGTATGGTTTGGTAATTAGTTTTGTAATTTCTGTGTTTGAGCGGTGGCTTAGTTGGTTGGCATATTTGGTAGAGGATTTGTCATAGGTTTCCTCGAAAGTGGGGATCTTAAGGTCGCTGTGGAGGGTGCTGTTCCTAGTGTTCCAGGGGGCATTTGTGATTTTTCGGATCGTGGTGCTTTGGAAGACAGCAACTCGGTTGATCTGGGTTTGGCTAGTAAGAGCTCCCCAAATGGGTAGTGCGTAGTGCCATACGGGGGCAATGAGTTGTTTGTAGAGCAGGATTTTGGAGTTCGTTGGGAGTTTGCTGTTGTTGTTCAGTAGCCAGTCAAGTTTAGCTCTGCGGGCTTTTAGTTTTGTGACAAGGTTGGCAGTGTGCTTGCAAAAGTTGAGTTTTTTGTCTAATATTACTCCCAGGTATGGGTGTGAATCTTTTGTTTCAATAGCTTGGTTCATTATTTTGGGTGAGTGTCCGGATATATTTTCATTTTTCAGGGAGAACAATACATGGGCCGTTTTGTTTGGGTTGATTTTGATGCACCATTTGTTCGTCCAATCGGTTAGTGGTTCGAGCATTTTTTCTACTTGATAAATGGCAGTAGTGGCAGTTCTTGCGGCAGACATGACAACTGTGTCATCAGCATATGTGGCTAGTAGGGTAGTTATGTTTTGGGTGAGGTTTATTAGGGCAGTGTCAGGGGTGGGTAGATCAGATGTGTATATTGTATAGAGGATGGGTCCCAGGACACTGCCTTGCGGAACACCAGCCGTGATGGTGTTTGGAGTTGATCTGGCTCCCTCATGGCATTCGACCATGAATTTTCGGTTGGTTAGATAATGGTATATGGTAGCATAAAGAATGGGGGAGAGGAGGGGTTTTAATTTGTGGAAATGACCTGGGTGCCAAACTCGGTCAAAGGCTTCCTGTATGTCAAGGAAAACCGCTGAGCAGTAGTTATTTGCTTCGTAGGCTTTGAGTATGAATTGGGTAACTCGAGCTAGTTGCTGTTCAGTGTTATGTTTGTATCGGAAGCCAAATTGGTGGCTGGGAATGGCAGTGGTAAAATCTCTGGATTCATACATGCGTTTTAGGAGAATTTTTTCTAGGATTTTTGATAATCCGGATAGTAGACTGATGGGTCTATAGGAAGCAAGGAGTTCTGGTTTGGGAATCATGGTAACTATGGCTGTTTTCCATTGTTGTGGGAAGTGGCCAAGTCGTAGGGCATTATTGAAAATTAGTATTAGGTATAGTAGGGCTCTATCTGGTAGTGCTTTGATAGTTTTGTTATCTATTCTATCAAGTCCTGGGGCTTTGTTGTTTTCTAGTCCTTTTATTAGGGCTTTAACCTCCGGGAGGGTGACAGGGCGGAATCTGGGGTTGTCTGTTGGTGACAGGGTTGTTATTTGACTTGTGATATTTTGGCGTTCTTCGTCTGTGTTTAGTAGAAAAGGTTTGAATCTTGATTCAAGATGGTTAGCGAATGCTTCTGCTTTTTCTAAGGTAGTTTTGCACCAGTTATTATTATTCTGGTTATTGTTTTGGCCTGAGGTATTGTTGTGGCTTCTGATTGGTAGGTTGGGGGCTGGTTGTCTTTTAATTTGTTTGGTGAATCTCCATAGTTTTTGCATGCTGTATCTATCCTTAGGATCGATGCTTTGTAGGGTCCTATCTAGCCTTCTAGTTTTCTGGTCCGCTAGTGCTTTTTTGAGTCGCTTTGATGCGATTTTATGTAGTTTTTTGGCAGTGTTATTGCGGAGTACGAGATGTTTATATTTGAAGTAGCGTTTAACTTTTGAATACGTCTATTTGGTGTTTAGTGTATTCGAAAACGACTGTTGGTTGGGAGATGAGGGGATGTGGTTGAGGCATAGGTGGCTGGTTGGTGAATGTTTTTGGTAAGTATATCTACGGCGTCTTCAATGTCCTGTCCTGATGTAATCTCAGTGTTAAGATGTATGTTTTGGTCAAGCCAGAGTTGGAATTTTTTGGTGCTAGCATTAGCTGGAAGTATAGGTTTTTTAAAGGGTATGACTTTTGGTTTGCTCAGCATGTTTATTAGGAGAGGGAGATGGTCAGAACCTAAGTCAAGTGAGGATTTGATGCGTAGGCGATCGTGTTGGATACCGCAGTATATTGCAAAGTCAATGGAGGGCCTTTTTCGTTGGTCATATGGAAAGTGGGTGGGTGAGCTAGTGGCAAGGATATTGTAGTTATGGGTCCTTAGAGAGGTGATAAGCTCGTTTTCTCGGTTACAGGCCCGCGTGTTGCCCCACCAGCGGTGCTTTGCGTTCCAATCTCCGGCGATTAGGAATCTTGGTTCAAAAAGCTTAAAAATTAGGTTGAAGGCCTCGGTAGTTAGGCCTTTTAGCGGCGGGCAGTAGATGGCTGCTATTTTAAGTAGTGGTTGGTCTGGAAAGGTAACGCAGATTGGTGAACATTGTATGGCCAGGGTGCTGATTTTTGGGAGGGCCATGTGTTCTATGTTATGGTTAATAATGACTGCTGTTCCGCCTCTTCTTCTGTTGGTTGGATGGTTGGCTAAATATATGTCATATTCCTTTATGTTAATAGAATCTGAGTCAATAAGGTGTGTCTCTGATACCAGTACAATATCTATCTTTTGTTTTTGTATGTGCGATTCTAACTCAGTAATTTTGTTTATTATTCCACCTGTGTTCCAGGTAATGATCCTGAGCTCATTTTGTTGGTTATTAATGAAGTTGTTGTTTGGCATTGTGGCTGATTTATTGTGTTGCGGAGATTATTTGTCCAAGGGGTAGGTAGTCTGCTTGAGAGGAAAGATGCTAGATGTAGTTTTTGAGATTTGTGGTTAGGTGGTGCTTAGCTTGTCGGCAGTGTGCTTATAGGGTTGTCAGAAGAGGTATGCTAGGATTGGATAGTTAGTTTTTGGTTGCTTTGTTAGAATAGTTTGCGCTAAGTTATTGTATTGATAGACTGGTTTTTCATTTGGCCTTCAATGGCAGTTTTTATTCTTCATTTTAGTATTTATCTGTTGGCCTTCAATGGCAATTTTTCTAGGTTCTTAGAGCTAATAGGCCTTCAATGGCAGTTTTTATTCTTCATTTTAGTATTTATCTGTTGGCCTTCAATGGCAATTTTTCTAGGTTCTTAGAGCTAGTAGGATTTTTCTTTTTATTATTTTAGTTTAGTTTTTAGTATGTGGTATATATGGTTATTTTGTAGTTTTATTTTTAGCTTAATGTATATAGTTGTTGTTTCATTCCTCCCTGCGTGCGTCCCAGGTATGCAAGAAGAACCTCATCTGTTCCGCCATGTATGCCATGTTCTCCTGATTTGGGCTGATGGGAGTTTGTTGGTTGTTTATATTGTGCCGTGACGAATTTTGGTGTGGGTGACGAAATCAAGGGGTATCTAATTTGTTGGGTTTCATCATTGCTTGCTAGGCTTCTTGAAGGGGGGTATTGTGAGCGCAGCATATTCGTTTGGTTGAAGTTCACATTAGGCTGGAGTGATTGGTTAAACGTCGGCTCGTTTATCCAGCCCAGAGAGTTGAGGGCCTGGCTTGCAATCTTCGTTTGGTTGTCCGTGGGGAGTTTTTTCAGCGCCTCCTTGTATGCTGGACATCCTCGAAATATGGCTACGTGGTTTCCATAGCAGTTTGCGCATTTCCCCCTCTGGGTTTGGTGCAGCTGGTTGAAGGATGCGGTCCAGCACATTTAAAACATATATATTTTGGGGAGTTGCAGTTTTCGATTCCGTGGCCATATTTTTGGCACTTGCGGCATTGGACTATCTATTTTGTTCTGTTAGGTTCTTCTATGGACACCTTGTAAGTGTCCAGCTTGGTGATTTTAAGTATTTCTCTGTTGTTTGCTTTTGGTACTAGGTCTATTTTGAAGGCGTTTGTGGGTTGTCCTGTGATGTTTCCTATTATGTTTGTTATGTGGCAGGTGGTATGGCCAAGTTCTGCTAGTTGATGGGATATCCAACCCTGCGGTGTGGAGGGGTGGAGTCCTTTTATTGTGACTCTGTATCTGGTCTCACTGGTTTGTGTGTGTGCATTCAGCTTCAGATCGCCAAAGAGTTTTAATAGGGTTCTTTGTGTCTCGACTGTGTTGCATTGAAAGGCAATGCCTTTATTTGCCATTGCAGTGGTGGTAAAGGCTTCGTTTCCTACTGCAGATATAGCCCTTTGTATAACATTGTTAGCGTTTTCAACAGTAGGAATGACAATGCGCGGCATCTTTGGCTCATTTCGCTCCTGGGAGTGTGACACTTGGTTTCCCGCAATCACTGTTTTTCCTTGAAAGGATTTAAGTATATCGTCGGTGTCGGTTTCGTCTTCTGAAATTATTTCTATTTCTACCGATCCCACTGAGGTATTGCCTGTTTCATTGGCAATTGTATCTGTGCTGTCCGTTTCTGATATATTTAAGTCTTTTTTGTGTGCTGCTTCCGGCTCTTCTCTGACTGTGGGTTGTGTGTTTCCTGCGCTGCTCTCTGCGGTTTTGCCGATGGTGGCTGGGCTTCTAGTTACAGGTGTTGCTAGTATATTTTTTTTCTTCTTGGTGGTAAGTAAGTATCTGCTGTCTTAGCTCCTTAAGCACCTCCTGCGCAGCTGGACTTGGGCCTGGTGGGCGGATTTGCTTATTTTCTGTTACTATAGCCTTTTCTGGTGGCGAGTATGGCTTGCTTTTTTTAATTTCCATTTTGGATGGTGCAGCTCCGCGTTTGATGTTTTTGCTTATTTTGTTGGAGAGCTGTGGTAAAATAGAATAGGATAGGTATTTGTGTTAGCATATTATATGTTTTGGCATAATGGTTTGCAGTGTTTTCTCTGAATATTTATTGAGTGAGTATATTTGAATATTTATGGTTACAGTGTTTTTGGTGAGGAAGGCGTCAATATTTGGTAGGCGCATTTTTATTTTCTTGGTATTGGGAGAGAGTGGTGTTGTCCATGCGCACACAAGGGTCTTTGGGGATTCTTTAAGTTTCATATTATTTTGAGTAGCAATCGCTGTATTGTAGTACTTATTAATTATTAATTAATTTCTTCTTTCTTTTTCAGTCTTATTCATTTGTTTCCACCGGACACAGCACGGTGGGTAGGGATTGCGTGATTTTTGGAGTTCTGTATAGGTGTGGCTTTTGGGGCCACTGCAGGGAACTCAGTTTGGCACATATGGGTCAGAATGTCTGGTCAATTTCTGAAGAGTGCCGGGCAATAGAGTGCCCTTCCCACCCCTTAAATATTTAATTTTGAATTTGAAAGCACGAGAGAGCGATGTTGAGCACAACTTGAACACATTAAATATGTATATTCATAAAATGTGTCTGAGATGGGGGAAGCCTGCCTTACGCTGTATCGATATTTCCATCGATATACTATCGCAAGTCTTAGGCAATTCGCGCTAAGTAGGCTGTAATATAATTTTACGAATATCATTCATTCATATTATTAATGACTTTATTGTTAACTATTGCGGCAGAATAACAATAATGCTTGCGCATATGTACTTATTTAAATACATATACGTTTGTATGCATGTGGATTTGCATATGGATGGTATGTTGGCATTTATTAGGCACAAAATAAAATGGCTATGCTGTTGTATGTATTTGGCGTAAAAAATTTTTTGCATACGCAGTTTTGAGTATATATATAAATATACTTATAGAATTTGGTTTTTAAAATATGGACTGGCAAGACTAAAGGCAGTTATGTTATATGTACATATATACATTATATAAAATTTGTTTTTGGCATCTTGTGGCGATGCAGAATTAACTATTGTTTTTTTATGGTCAATTTGTAGGCCGATATTGCGGCAAAAATTATTATGTAAGCATTAATTTGGAGTGATTGGGCACAAAATGGGTTGGCAGTAGAATATTATTTTCATACGCAGTTTAATTTAAGTAAATGTATATATCTTTATTTATTTGGTTTTCCATTAATTTGGGCGGACAAAACTAAAGGCAGGTAGGTTTATATAAATGTGTATATACACATTGTATGTATTTACTATTGGCACCTTATGGTGGTGCAGAATTTATTATTGTCTTCTATGATCGATTTACAGGCCGTTATTGTGGCAATTCTGGAGCAAATAGGCACTATATATGTTGGCAGTGCAGTTGTTTGTAGCATTAGTATTATTTTGCGCAAGTGTCATCAATTTGAGTATATATAAATATACTTATTTATTTTTAGTCATTCATTTTTCTATAAAGGATTATGTGCAGCGAGTTTTATACGGAAAGATGGACGGACAATATTATAGGCAGACATTTTTGCATATGAACATATATTTATGCAATTTTTGCCATTTATGTGACAGTTATTGTTATACACACACTCAACATTCACACACTAGCCGGTAATAAAAGATGGCCGAATAAGATATAATAATAATTGTTGCACATCTATTTGTATGTAATTAATGTGTATGCGTGAATATTAGGGGCTACTTTGATAAAATTTAGTCAAACACATTTGAATTAAGGAATTTTTTTTTTTTACAATATATACTAGCCTGTTGCTTGGTACATATAGAAGACGGGGCCCAGATCTCTACCAGTGGATAACCAATGGTAAGATTCGAGGAGTATCCGCAAACGCCACTGAGTGGACCACGCGGCAACGGTCGTTTTAATTGGAGGCTTTTAATTGAAAGCAGTTTCGACGGCCAGGTGAGGCTGTATGTTATAGGATTGGAGAGTCAGGTGAGACTATGTGGCTTCAACTTGCTCCCCTAGGCTGCACATGCCAGATTGGCAGGGCTCCTGGTATCTGAGTCAAGTTTGGTAGATCAGTTTTAACGACTAGGTAGGGCTGTATGTTGTGTTATTTGAAAGGTGTATCTATGTGGTTCTAAGGTAGGAGCTCGTTTGATACTAGTCAGTGCTTTGGATCAAGTTTTATCAGTGATTTGATAACTTAAGATGTGTTATCATTTTCAGCATCATTTGAACGTGATCTTTAGCTATATTGGTAGTACAATTTTATTTAGTTAGATATAATATTTGACAGATGTAGGGATTTGGCTATATTGCTAAATACTAATGGATACAATTTGATATAATTAGGTTTTGTAAATGTGTATGGTACTAGCAGGTAAAGTTTTAATTCTAGCTTTGTGGTTTATTTTGGTTGACTCAAAGTGTAAGGGATGTTACATCTTGTTGGGTGTTTGGTGTTGTTTGTGGTGACGTTGGGTTGGGCTGTGTGTGGGGTTGTTGCTGGTGGGGCGTATTCTCGGCTTGGGCTGTGAGGGATGTGATCAGTCTTTCGGTTTCTTGAAGTTCGTTTTTGTGGGCGTTGAGTTCTCGGTTGATGTCGTTTATTTGATTGACGGACATTGAGAAGCGGAGAGTGAAGGTCTTTTCAGCGGTGTCTGGGTCAAATGGGAGTCTTGAGCGTAGTTCATTTATTTTTTGCAGTAGACTTTGTTTTTTGTTTCGTAGTGTGGCAATGTATTCTGGTTGTAGGTTTTGTGTTGGTTGTCTTTGAGGGGCTGTGGGAGCTAAGCAGCGTTGTATTGGTCTGACATGTTTGTTGAGTTGTTGGAGATATCTGGGTCGGCTTCTGGCTAGGCGAAACGGGATATATGGGGTAGTAATTAGATTTCTTGCCTCTAAGTTTTTGTGGTGACTTAGTCTTTTGGCGTAGTTTGTGGAAAGTTTGTCGAACGTGTCGTTGATCGTGGCAATCTTGAGGTCATTATGTATTGTGCTGTTTCTGGTTAGCAATGGGGCATTGGAGATGGTACGAAGAGTGATGTTTTGGAAGGTGGATACTTTGGTTATCTGTGTTTCACTAGTAAGTGCACCCCAGATTGGGAGGGCATAGTGCCAAATTGGGGCTATTAACTATTTGTAAAGTAGTGTTTTGCAATTTATAGTAAGTTTGCTGTTATTGTTTATTAGCCAGTCAAGTTGGGCTCTTCGGGCTTTGAGTTGGCTACTAGGGAGGCGGTATGTTTGCAAAAATTTAATCTCTTGTCTAGGTTGACACCAAGGTAGGGGTGGGAGTCTTTGGTGATGATGGTTTGGCCCATAATTACTGGTGAGTAACTGGGCAGTCTGAGTTCATAGTGTTCGCTTAGGGAGAAGAGTATATGTGCTGTTTTACTGGCATTTATTTTGATGCACCATTTATTGGTCCAGTTTGCTAAGGCGTCGAGCATAATATTGACTTGTTGGATGGCAGTGAGGAAGTATTCATTGGCAAACATGACAACAGTGTCGTCGGAATAGGTTGCTAGGAGGGCTGCTGAGTTACGGGGGATGTTAGTGAGAACATTTTCTGGGGTGGGTAGGTCAGCTGTGTAGATAGTGTATAAGATTGGTCCTAGTACGCTGCCTTGTGGTACTCCGGCAGAGATATTTTTTGGGGTTGATCTGGCTCCTTCATGACATTCGACCATGAAAATTCTGTCTGACAGGTAATGCCTTATGATGGCGTATAGGGCAGGCGGAAGAATGGGTTTGAGTTTGTAGAATAGGCCGGGGTGCCACACTCGGTCAAAGGCTTCTTGGATGTCGATGAAGACGGCGGAGCAAGATTGGTTTCTTTCATAGGCTTTGAGTATGAATTGGGTAACTCGTGCTAATTGTTGTTCAGTACTATGCTCGTATCGAAACCCGAATTGGTGGTTATGAATGGAGTTTGCAAAAGTTCTTGATTTGAGCATACGGCTTAGTAGAAGTTTCTCTAGGATTTTTGATAGGCCGGAAAGAAGACTAATGGGTCTGTAGGAGGCGAGCTGTTCAGTTGGTTTGCCGGAATTGGGGATCATGGTGACGACAGCCATTTTCCATTGTTGTGGAAAGTGGCCAAGTCGTAGTGAGTTGTTGAGTATTAGAATGAGGTATAGTAGGGCAGAATCTGGTAGGGTTTTAATGGTGTTATTGTCAATTCTGTCTAGTCCTGGGGCTTTGTTGTTCGGCAGTCTTTTGATTTGTGTTTTAATTTCTGGGAGGGTGATTGGTTGAAATATGTAGTTTCCTGATGAGTTCTGGTTAGCTATTTGGTTTTCAATGTTAAGGCGCTCTTCTAGTGAGTTTAATAGAAAGGATTTGAATCTTAACTCGAGGTGCTTTGCGAAGGACTCAGCTTTTTCAAGTGTGGTTTTGCACCAGGGGCTTATATTGTTCGGGGTATTTTGGTCAAAAAGTGTTGTGTGGCGTCTAACGGGGAGGTTTGGAGTTGGTTGTCTTTTAATTTCTTTGGTGAATTTCCAAAGCTTTTGCATACTATAGCGGTCTTTGGGGTCAATGGTTTGTAGGGTCCTGTCAAGGCGTCTTTCTTTGTTGGTTTGTATTGCTTTCCTGAGTCGTTTTGAGGCAATTCTGTGGAATCTTTTGGCTGCGTTGTTGCGAAGGACAAGGTGGCTATATTTATAGTATCGTTTGATGATAAGCATATTACGGATGCGTCTGTTTGGGGTGTAGTGTGTCCGAAAGCGGCTGTTTGTGGGGAGGTGTGAGGATGAATTTGAGGCATGGGCGGCAGCCTGGTCGATATTTTTGGTGAGGATGTCTACCGCATCGTCTATGTCTTCTCCACACGTTATTTCTGTGTTGAGATGGATATTTTGGTTAAGCCAGTGGTGGAATTTTTTGATGTTGGCATTCGCCGATAGTAAGGGTTTTTTGTGGGGTACAATCTTTGGTTTATTTAGGAGGTTGATGAGTAAAGGAAGGTGATCAGAGCCTAAGTCGAGTGTGGATTCAATGTGAAGGCGATCGTGTTGGATGCTACAGTAGATTGCAAAGTCTATGGCCGATAGCCTTTTTCGTTGGTCGTGTGGGAAATGAGTGGGTGAGCCAGTGGCTAGGATGTTGTAGTTATGTGACCTTAGGCAAGAAATGAGTACGTTGCCTCTGTTACAGGCGCGAGTGTTGCCCCACCATCGGTGCTTGGCATTCCAGTCACCGGCGATTAGAAATCTTGGTTCAAAGAGTTTGAATATTATTTTAAAGGCTTCAGATGTTAGACCTCTTAGTGGCGGGCAATATATGGCAACTATGTTGATGTGTGATTGATCTGAGAGGTTGACACTAATTGGGACGCATTGTATGGCCTGTGTGATCATTGTTGGGAGAGCGATATGTTCTATGCTTTGACTTATTATGATGGCTGCTCCACCGCGTCGTTGGTTGTCTGGATGATTGGCATGGTGTTGGTCGAATCCTTTAATGGCAATGGAGTTTAGATCTGCATCGATCAGGTGAGTTTCTGATATCAGCACAATGTCGATATTGTGTTGGTGGATGTAGGCTTCTAATTCGGAGAGTTTGGTTCGGAGGCCTGCTGAGTTCCAGCTAATGATTCTGAGGTCTAGATTATTGTTAGGCATGGTGTTTTATTGGTGGCCTTGGTTTATCGTTGGTTTGATTGTGATTTCGGTGTAGGCTGCTGGGCTGTTAGTTTGGGGTATTGAGAGGAGTTAATAGTTAGTGTAATTGGGAGGTAGGTGGGTGTGTTGTTTGTATTTTGGGACAGTAATACAAAAAGCAGGTCTGTTTTTGGCCATTCGAGGCATTTCTTTATTTAAGTTGGTGGTTAATGAAAAGTGATTGTGGAGTTAGATTAAGGCTAGGGTAAATAGAAGAGTTGGTTATTGACATTGATTGGTATTGAACGTAGCTTCTTTTATTTATTTTGATGAAATGGTTTTTGATCCCAGGCTTGGAGGAGGGCTCGCATCTGTTCAGCCGTGTTCTCAGTGCCGTTTAGGGAGAAAGGAGGCGCAAAGGAGTCGTGGATAGCAAGCGTTGAGGTGGACGTATTTGTTGGTGGGCCACTGTGGATCATGGGCGCATTGGTGGTTAGTGGTGAAGTGCGGTGTAGTCCAGGGAGCTCTGAATTTGGCAGTTTGGTTTGATGGGTATGCTGTCACGTTGTTGAGGCTTAGTGAGGGGGTGTAGAGTGGCCGTGATGCATTGGGCTGATTGCGGCTGTAGTTGGTTAGAGTGTTCTTGAAGGTTGGCTCGTTGTACCAGTTTAGTGATTGCAGAGCTCGAGCTGCTCTCAGCGTAAAGCTGTTGTCTGGTTTTATTTTAAGAGCTGCCATATAAATTGGACAGCCTTTATAGGTGGCAACATGACTGCTTCCACAGTTAGTGCATTTGCCGTCTGTGTCTCTTGGCTTGGTACATTGATTGGAAGGGTGTGGTCCAGCACATTTGAAACATATGTATCCTTGCAGTTTGCAGTCTTCATATAAATGGTCAAAGCGTTGGCATCTTCGGCACTGGTAAATTGGTTTGGAGCGGGCTGGTTGTATGATTTGGATTTTGTAGGTGCCTAGAGTTGTGATTTCCAGGGCTTTTTTGTTGCTTACGTTCGGGAGAAGGTCAATTTTGAAGGAGTTCGTTGGAGAACCAGAGATGTTGCCTATAATGTTTGTGATGTGGCAGGCGGTGTGGCCGAGTGTGGACAGCTGCTTTGAGATCCAATCTATTGGGGTGGAGAAGTGGAGTCCCTTGATAATGATTCTAAATCTGGTTTCGTTTTTATCATTTTGGGTGTGGGCACTTAGGCCTAGATTGGCAAAGAGTTCTAGGAGTGCGTCTTGCTTCTCTTTTGATTGGCATTCGAAATAGATGCCTTTTCCTGTGGTGGCATTGGTTATGAAGGATCCATTACCGATCGTGTCAATTGCCATCTGTATGAGCTTATTTGCATCGTCAATGTTGGGGACAAAAATATGGAAGGGCTTCTGGTTTTTCTGTGCGGTTGGCTCCTTGGCTATCATCACTTAGGATGGAAATTTCAACGTCTTCATCTTCGGCTGAACTCGAGTTGTCAATTTTCGTGAAGTTGGTTTTGGGCTCAGGTTCGCTTGTTTTCCTCTTTGGAGGCAGGCAGAGGCCGAGTGTGGCTGGGTTTCTGGCTACAGGTGTGGCGAGTGATTGGCTTGCTTGCTTATAGATGCGAGCTTGTTCTTTGATATCATTAATTACTATCTGCGCCGGGTTGGTAGTTGGTGGGTTAATTTGGGTGTTTTCTATAATTATAGGTCTGTCTGGTGGGGAACTGGCGATGGTGACGTTAGTCTGATTGTCCTCGAATTTCCTTAAATATTTTGTTTTGAGTTAGGTTCGTTTTTAGTGTTTGTTCCACTTTACGTCGCGAGCAGTTCTAGTCTGTAGGTTGACTCCAGGTATCCCTTCTTATTCCTTTTAAATGTGTTTGTGTAAATTCCTTAGTATATAGATTTTCCAATGTCTCAAGTGAATCTGGTGTGCTGACTCTTTTGGGATAAAAAAAAAAAAAAAAAAAAAATTTATGTTGTAATTTTGCATTTAGGTAGTTTAGTTCCATAGTTGTTAGTGTTATTAATATTATATTTGTTAGTGATGTTATGTTATTTATTATTAGATATATTAGAAATTATTTCGTACTATTTTTATTGTTTATAGAATTAATTTTTTAAGTGGGGTCTGTGTATCGGCTGGCCCTGTGGCAGGGCTATTGCATTCGGGTTCGAGCTTGGGCGGCACCTTGTTTCTATTCGGTTGGGCGGATATTTATCTCTAACTTTTATCTTCGTTAGAATTGAGGCTTTTTTGGCACATATACAGGCAGTGCTGGTTGATTGGTTAGTAGTTTGGTATAATTTGTTTAGTGCAGGTTGGCACTTTGGCTCAGAGAGTGGCGAGCGGAGGGTAACAAACAGGTAAGTTTTTGTGTTTATTCGGTTGGTGACAAACAGGTAAGTTTGTATGTTTATTTGGGTAGTAACAAACAGGTGAGTTTGTTGGCAATTTTCAGAGACATTAGTGATTGAACTAATTAATAATTTGTTATTTATTAGTTTCTTGATTTTAGTTAATTATTGTTTATGGGATGGAATTGTTGATTTATATTATTTATTATTGGTTGATTTGTTAGTTTTAGTTAATTATTGTTTATAGAATTTCGTTATTAATTTACTGTATTTTTTGTTTATTGATTATTATTGCTTATAGATTTAGTTTGGAATATTTTGTAGCAATTCAGATTTAATTAAGATTTTATCTCAATTCAGTGAGGGTAGACAAATAAATATTTGCAAGTGCTATCACTTGCTTATATGAATGGACAAAATAATTGTTGGTTTATTTAAGCGAATTTCAGAGAATATGAAAGTATTTAGGCTTGCAGAAGGGCAAGCAGACAATATTTAGTATATTATTCAAAATTGTAAGAATAATGTAAGATTGATTCCAGGACAAGGATAGTTTGAATTGAAGTGGAAGAGATTAAACTACATATCATTTTAATATGTATGTAGATAGATTAATCTGCGATGTAGCTGATTAAATTGAGAATTTAGCTCTGATTTATAGAGACAGACAAATACATAGTTCACGAGTGCAAACACTTGCTAGTATGCATGTACAAATTAGTTAGTGGCTTATTAAGCACATTACAGAGTATATAAAGATATTGAGCTTGTCGAGAGGTAAGTAGACAATATTTAAAATGTTATTTGAAGTTAGGAAAATGATATAAAATTGATTTTAGGACGGAAATATTTTGAATTGGAATTGAAGAGATTTAATAACATTTTATTTTAGAGTGAGTGTCGGTTCAAGAATTAATTTAAATTATTCTGCTATGATTCAGATTAAATTGGGAATTTATCTCAATTTTATAAAGGCAGGTGGATACATAGTTCACAAGTGATATTACTTGCTAGTATGTATGTACATATTATTTAATGGCTTATTGAGCATATTCAGGAGTATATGAAAATATTTAAGCTTCTCAAATGGCAAACAGACAATTTTTAAGATATTGTTTAAAATTAGAAAAATAATACAAAATTGATTTCAAGGCAAGAATAGTTTGAATTGTGATGGAAGAGATTTAATTACAAAGCATTTTAATATGAATGTATATTCCTTAATTAAATTGAATAGGTCTGCCATGGTGCAGATTAAATTGAAAATTTATCTCAATTGCATAGAGACAGATGGCAATATAGTTCACTAATGCAAACACTTGCTAGTATGTGTGTACAGATTAATTAATAGCTCTTTGAGCCGTTGCGGAATTATATAAAGACTTTTGAGCTTGTCAAGAGGCAAGCAGGCAATATTTAAAATATTGTTTTAAAATTATAAGAATAAAAATGGAATTGATTTCAAGACAAAAATAGTTTGAATTTTGATGGAAGCGATTTAATTACATAGCGTTTTAGAATGAATGTATATTGCAGAATTAATTTAGATTAATCTGATATGGTGCAGATTAAATTGAGAATTTATCTCAATTTTATAAAGGCAGATGACTACATAGTTCACTAATGCAAACACTTGCTAGTATGTGTGTACAGATTAATTAATGGCTCTTTGAGCCGTTGCGGAATTATATAAAGACTTTTGAGCTTGTCAAGAGGCAAGCAGGCAATATTTAAAATATTGTTTTAAAATTATAAGAGTAAAAATGGAATTGATTTCAAGATAAAAATAGTTTGAATTCTGATGGAAGAGATTTAATTACATAGCGTTTTAGAATGAATGTATATTGCAGAATTAATTTAGATTAATCTGATATGGTGCAGAATAAATTGAGAATTTATCTCAATTTTATAAAGGCAGATGACTACATAGTTCACTAATGCAAACACTTGCTAGTATGTGTGTACAGATTAATTAATGGCTCTTTGAGCCGTTGCGGAATTATATAAAGACTTTTGAGCTTGTCAAGAGGCAAGCAGGCAATATTTAAAATATTGTTTTAAAATTATAAGAGTAAAAATGGAATTGATTTCAAGATAAAAATAGTTTGAATTCTGATGGAAGAGATTTAATTACATAGCGTTTTAGAATGAATGTATATTGCAGAATTAATTTAGATTAATCTGATATGGTGCAGATTAAATTGAGAATTTATCTCAATTTTATAAAGGCAGATGACTACATAGTTCACTAATGCAAACACTTGCTAGTATGTGTGTACAGATTAATTAATGGCTCTTTGAGCCGTTGCGGAATTATATAAAGACTTTTGAGCTTGTCAAGAGGCAAGCAGGCAATATTTAAAATATTGTTTTAAAATTATAAGAGTAAAAATGGAATTGATTTCTAGATAAAAATAGTTTGAATTCTGATGGAAGAGATTTAATTACATAGCGTTTTAGAATGAATGTATATTGCAGAATTAATTTAGATTAATCTGCCATGATGCAGATTAAATTGAGAATTTAGCTCTGATTTATAGAGACAGACAAATACATAGTTCACGAGTGCAGACACTTGCTAGTATGCATGTACAAATTAGTTAGCGGCTTATTAAGCACATTACAGAGTATATAAAGATATTGAGCTTGTCGAGAGGTAAGCAGACAATATTTAAAATATTGTTTAAATTATAAGAATGCTATAAAATTGGATTCAGGACAAGGATAGTGTTCGGTCATATACCTCATATATACATTAGTCAGGGTATCAATAGCAATGTCAAAGCAGATTATGTTAAGATTATGCTAATTCTCTTCTATTTGAATGTCATAAGCACTCATACACATGTACGAAGTCTCGCTCTCTGTCGAACTCTGTAATTGCTCGGTCCCTTTAATCTTAATTTATGTTAAGAAATCAGTTCTGTAAGCAACATCATAGAAGTCAGTCGTGTTGCTCATCAATTTGTAAAACCTTTATTAAAACTTCATACCATCCACACACGCCCACTCGAGATAAGATTCTTAAAAGGTCAAAAAAACGCTTTTGATCCAACATTTTGGCGCCCAACCATTGGGGCTAGTGTGTGGAAATTGACGGCATATCGTTGCCGCACAACACTTCGTTGGAGAAAGGTTTTATCGAACTCTTCGCAAAATACAGCATCGACAGCAACATTTGGCCAGCTCTTCTTTCTCGTTGCCGTTGCTTCGTCGCTGGAAATTCGCTACCTTCGCTTCGCAACTGCATTCTTGTAGCCGTTACTTCGCGCTGGATACGCTCTGAGTTTGATTGCTCATTGCCTTTGCTTCACAGCTCCTTTCTCGTTGCCGTTGCTTCGTCGCTGGAAACTCGCTACCTTCGCTTTGCTGCTGCATTCTCGTTACCGTTGCTTCGTCGCTGGAAACTCGCTTCCTTCGCTTTGCTGCTGCATTCTCGTTACCGTTGCTTCGTCGCTGGAAGCTCGCTGCCTCTGCTTGTTTACTGCATTTTGCTTCATCACTGCAAGCGACCCTCACATCGGTGAGCGCAACATTTACAAGTCTTAGCTGTTCTGTTAACAGTGGGAGCATTCGAACTGTCGCTCGCTCACATCGGTGAGAGTGACACTATCAGGTTAAAGTTAGGCTGTGAACATTTTGCAGTATCAGAACTGTCGCTCGGTCACATCGGTGATCACAACATTCTCGATACATAATGTCAACTCTTGAAGCAAACTTACGTAAGCGAGCGAACATAAAACGCAATATCGCACACTTAGAGGATGTTATAAGAGTGTCTACTGAGGTCGATGGCAGTGAAAAAAGATTATCACACGGTGAGCTACAATTACGCTTGGACATGTTGGAGATATACATTAAGGAGGTTTTGGAAGTACAATCTGAAATTGAATTGGAAGATCCTCAGGACAATGGACGTGCAGAGGTGGAAGACACATATGTGAGTATCAAATTGTCCATCCAATCCCAACTGGATGATGTACTGCACAGCACCTCATTTTCGAACCCTGCTCCAATTCGCTCTTCGCCGCCATCGAGTCTTCCTCGATTGGCTCCGCCTGTATTTGATGGGAAACGAGCAGAGTTTAAAAACTTCATTACATCATTCAATCAGATTATCGGTCGTGAGTACTCTCTTTCGAACATTGAAAAGTTTAATCATCTGCTGAATTGCTTGAAGGGCCCTGCCCTACAGGCAGTAAAGGCATTCCAAGTGACTCAGGAAAATTATCCCAAGGCTCTTGCTCGTTTAAGTGAACGTTATGACAATCCTACACTCACATTTTTAGACACAATAGAATCACTATTCAATCTACAGCCAGTCGACAAACCGGACGGAAATCAGCTGCGCAGTCTGCTGGACAATGCGTCAGCCCTGTATTCATCATTATCGTCATTGGGTACCGGATCAGATATTGCCCAAGCCATGTTGATATTCATCGTCATCGGAAAATGTGACCAGCAAACTCGTAACAAGTGGAATGAGTCTCTTGACTTACGTACTTTGCCAAATTGGGCTCACTGCACAACTATTTTGGAACGTCATTGTCAGTTTTTGCAATCAAGCGGCATTGCATCGTATCGAATGGCTGATTCTTCGAAACGAAGGGATTATCATTTGCTATTACTAATCCAACATGCATTGTTTGTTCCAGCTCCGACCATAAAATTGTACAATGTTCTCAGTTTCAAGACATGAGTCCTAAACTCAAGTACGGAGTCGTAAAAAATGCTGGACTTTGCATTAATTGCCTTCAATTAGGACATCGGATGGCTCAATGTCCGTCTAACAATCGTTGTCGAAGCTGCAAGCATCGCCATCACACGCTTCTGCATTTTGGCCAACCGCCTGCATCATCATCGTCTACATCGCCATCATCCATGGCGCAAATGTCCTCAACAACGACTCCTGCTGCAACGCACTCGCATATGAATCAATCGCCAGGCGGACAAATAATTCTTGCTACTGCAAAGGTACTAGTGCGAGATTCATCAGGGGCGTATAAACAAGGCAGAGCATTGCTTGACTCATGTTCCCAAGTCAATTTCATAACTGATCAATTCGCCCAACGGCTGCATCTACGCCGTGATAAGCATCATTTCGAAATCCGCGTCAATTTCCGCGTCAATCCGAGTCAATTTCATAACTGATCAATTCGCCCAACGGCTGCATCTACGCCGTGATAAGCATCATTTCGAAATCCGCAGCATAGGGGAGACCTCGACTAAAATCAACAACTGTACAACTACTGGAATTAAATCTCGTTTGTCACCATTTGAAGTAACACTACAGTTCTGCATAACGTCTCACATTGCCTACCAGCCGGATTCGGAAATCGACACCTCAGATTGGAGGTTGCCCGCGAATACACCACTTGCGGACGAAACTTTCCACAGGTCAGGTCGGATTGATCTCCTTCTCGGCACCGAGGCATTTTTCGAATGCCTGGCTGTTGGACAGATTAAGCTCGGAGACAATTTGCCAGTCCTTCAGAAAACGTTGCTTGGATGGGTTGTGTCTGGCAAGTATCGTCATCAGTCAGCTAAGCAGTCATCAACGTGCTTGCTTTCTGTGGAGGAGTCAATTGACAAAAATCTTCAATTACTGTGGAGCATTGATGCTCTAGAAAATTCTCCAAAGTCAATCAATCCAGAACATCGGCTCTGTGAAGATATGTATTCAAGGACAACACAGATGAATAACGGCAGGATTGTTGTGCGTCTACCTTTCAAGGGAGATCCAGTGTGCCTTGGCAATTCAAGCGATGTTGCACGTCGTCGTTTTTTATCGCTCGAGAGGCGCCTCAGTCAGCAGCCTACTGTTCAATCGCAATATGTAACCTTCATGAAAGAATATGAGGATCTTGGCCATATGACTTTAGTGACGAATCCGAGATTAAGTGAGCCACACTTTTATATACCTCACCATTGTGTTTTTAAACCCAACAGTGCATCAACGAAGTTACGAGTCGTGTTTGACGCCTCGTGCACTACATCGTCCCAGCATTCATTGAATGATTTGCTTCTCGTTGGCCCAACAATCCAAGAAGATCTGTATATACTTCTCCTTCGTTTTCGATTGGTTCGTTACGCCATCACAGCGGACATTACGAAAATGTATAGACAAGTTTTAGTCAGCCCAGTGGATCGGAAATTTCAATATATATTTTGGAGAGCATCCCCTGATGCTGATTTGCAGACCTTTGAGCTAAATACAGTGACGTATGGAACGGCCTCGGCCCCATACTTAGCAGTTCGCAGTTTGCAATATCTGGCAGATCTGCATGTGAACGAGTTTCCCATTGGCGCATCCATTGTAAAATCATCGTTTTATGTTGATGATCTGCTATGCGGAGCAAACGAGCTCATCGAGTTGCAGAACATCAAACACGAGGTCACCGAGATACTTCGCCGAGGACACTTCCCATTGGTTAAGTGGCACTCCAATCATCCCGCCGTCAGGAACGACGAATCGGTAAAGGATTTAAACTTGGATGAAAACGCTGTCACTAGCGCACTTGGCGTAGCTTGGGATCAACGTCGTGATGTGCTACTATTTGAATTTAAACCCAAAAAATTGTATTCAACAGTCACAAAGAGGACTATTCTCTCGACTGCGTCTTCTCTGTTCGATCCATTAGGATTGCTGGCACCAATCATTATCGTCTCGAAAATCATCATACAGGAGCTATGGCTGCTAAAACTCGCCTGGGATGAATCTGTTCCGCAATCACTTCTACAAGCATGGAGAAACTGCGTAACGTCTCTCAAGGCATTGTCTTCGATATCAGTACCCCGTTTTTGCTTGCAAGCTGAGCTCACAGACATACAACTGCACGCTTTCTGTGACGCATCAATACGTGCTTACGGCTGTTGCGTATATGTGCGTTCCACGGACTCGTATGGCAATGTCCAGGTTCAGCTTCTGACTGCTAAATCTCGGGTGGCTCCTGTCAAGAAGCTGACGCTTCCTCGATTAGAGTTAAGCGGAGCTCAACTTCTGAGTAAGTTATATACAACTGTCAAAAACATATTCATCGGCAAGCCGCACAGCGCGCATTTCTGGTCTGATTCGCAGATTGTCTTGCACTGGCTGCAACAACATTCTATCACCTTGTCGACATTTGTTGGAAATAGAGTATCCATTATACAAGATCAAACAGCAGATGGAAAGTGGAGACATGTACCGTCAAAATTGAACCCTGCTGACATCGTGTCACGTGGATGCCCAGCTAATGAGCTCCATCAATTAATTTGGTTTACAGGACCTGCGTTTCTGCGTGATTCCGAGACTCAATGGCCCTGCCAACAATTCGACAATGATTTGGACATGGACATTATCGATGCTGAAAAACGGAAGTCTACATTTGCTGCAATTATCGAAAGTAATGTTATTCTGGACTGGCTGAACGGAACTAGTTCATACATTCGGGCGCTTCGAGTTATGGCATATATGTTCCGGTTTTACCATATTGCCAAAAAGGAACACCCTGTCGAAAGTTCGCCGCCATGCCCAGAAGAACTTCGCCACGCGTTGCACTGCATCATCAGGATCATCCAACATCACTATTTCAAGGAAGATTTGCAATTGCTAAGGAAACAAAAAGATTTGAAAAGCAATCTGAAATTTCTCAGCCCCTTCATAGATGACTCTTCTGGATACGAGCTCATTAAGGTTGGCGGCAGACTCGAGCATGCTGATATCCCCTCTCGTCAAAGGCATCCTTTACTTGTTCCCAAGGAATCGCAATTTGTCCACAATTATGTTCGGCATCTTCACTTGCGCAATTACCATGCAGGACCAAAGGCATTAGTTGGACTACTGCGGCTTCAATTCTGGGTCATAAACGCAAGAGCTTTAGCACGCAGCATTGTTCGTTCTTGTGTACACTGTGTCAGATATCGTCCAGTTCTACTTCGTCAAGTCATGGGTTCCCTGCCACCTGAGCGCTTATCCACAGACAAGCCATTTCGCCACATTGGAGTCGACTTCTGCGGTCCAGTGAACACCTATCTTCGAATACGTGGCAAGGGTCCCACAAAATCCTATATCGCCATATATGTCTGCATGGCCGTAAAGGCCGTTCACATTGAAATCGTGTCAGATCTTTCAACGAATAAGTTTTTGGAATCGTTGAAACGCATGGTTGCCCGTCGTGGACCAGTATCGCACATCTATTGTGACAACGCCACAAACTTTGTCGGAGCATCCAACAAGCTACTCGAGTTAAAGAAGTTCATGTTCAACACTAGCACTCAAGATGCTATCCTATCATATTGTTCCTCTGAAGAGATAACCTTTCATTTCATTCCACCTAGGGCTCCACACTTTGGCGGTCTTTGGGAGGCCGCTGTCAAGAGCGCAAAGAGTCTGCTGGTGCGTACCCTCGCTAACACCCGGTTCACCTTTGAGGAACTGAATACCGCAGTCGTTGAGATAGAAGCAGTACTCAACTCTCGCCCGCTGTCACCGCTATCATCTGATCCCAACGACTTCAGCGCTCTCACTGCAGGACACTTTCTAAATGGAGATGCACCGCGCGCTTTGCCCGAGCGTGAGATTGTCACCAACAACATCTCCAACTTGGATCGTTACGAGCAGATCACAGCTGTTAAACAGCAATTCTGGCGTCGTTGGTCTGCGGAGTATGTGAACGAGCTTCGAGCTAGGACAAAGTGGACTTCGGCTTCCCCAAATCTCACAGTTGACTCTATGGTCATCATACATGAGGACAACACACCGCCATTACACTGGAAATTAGGGCGTGTTGAGTCTGTTGTGAGTGGCAAAGATGACCGTGTTCGTGTCGCATATATTCGCACTGCCTCTGGACTCTGTTGCCGGCCAGTACACAAGCTGGCTGTTCTACCTGTCTCTTGAAAGATAATTCTTTCAAGGCGGCCGGGATGTTCGGTCCTATACCTCATATATACATTAGTCAGGGTATCAATAGCAATGTCAAAGCAGATTATGTTAAGATTATGCTAATTCTCTTCTATTTGAATGTCATAAGCACTCATACACATGTACGAAGTCTCGCTCTCTGTCGAACTCTGTAATTGCTCGGTCCCTTTAATCTTAATTTATGTTAAGAAATCAGTTCTGTAAGCAACATCATAGAAGTCAGTCGTGTTGCTCATCAATTTGTAAAACCTTTATTAAAACTTCATACCATCCACACACGCCCACTCGAGATAAGATTCTTAAAAGGTCAAAAAAACGCTTTTGATCCAACAGATAGTTTGAATTGGAGTAGAAGAGATTTAATTACAGTGCAATTTAATGGGCATATATATTTATGAATAATTTAAATTATTCTGCAGCATTGCAGACTAGGTTTGTACATATTTCCTATTTGATACGGATAGACATAGGTTTGCATGGATGGGTATATAAATTGCTTATTCTAATGGTGTAAAATTTGGCTTAAATGGTAGCGACTTGAAAAGATAGATTTATGAACGTGGGTTAGTATAAAGATATACATTTGGAGTTCCTTTGGGCTACTCTTGTGTGCGTGTGGACCATTGAGGTTAGCATCAAGGAGTTTCCATTGGAGTAGGGCTGTATTGCTATTTTTATGCAAGTGCGCACAGTTTGCACACTTGCATAAGAATGGATCAGCTTGCGAAAAGGCTATTGCCTTCGAATGTCCTTTTCCAATGTCTCAAGTGGATCTGGTGTGCTGACTCTTTTGGGATAGAAAACAAGAATTGATGTTTTAATTTTGCATTTAGATAGTTTAGTTCCATAGTTGTTAGTGTTATTAATATTAGATTTGTTAGTGATGTTATGTTATTTATTATTAGATATATTAGAAATTATTTCGTACTATTTTTATTGTTTATAGAATTAATTTTTTAAGTGGGGGTCTGTGTATCGGCTGGCCCTGTGGCAGGGCTATTGCATTCTTGTTTCTATTCGGTTGGGCGGATATTTATCTCTTACTTTTATCTTCGTTAGAATTGAGGCTTTTTTGGCACATATACAGGCAGTGCTGGTTAATCGGTTAGTTGGTATAATTTGTTTAGTGCAGGTTGGCACTTTGGCTCAGAGAGTGGCGAGCGGAGGGTAACAAACAGGTAAGTTTGTGTGTTTATTTGGACTGTGACAAACAGGTAAGCTTGTATGTTTATTTGGGTAGTAACAAACAGGTGAGTTTGTTGGCAATTTTCAGAGACATTAGTGATTGAACTAATTATTAATTTGTTATATATTATTCGTTAGTTTCTTGATTTTAGTTAATTATTGCTTATAGAATGGAATTGTTGATTTATTTTATTTATTATTGGTTGATTTGTTAGCTTTAGTTAATTATTGTTTATAGCATTTAATTTTAGTTTACTGTATTAAGTATTAATTGATTTTATTGCTTATAGATTTGGTTTGGAATATTCTGTAGCGATTCAGATTTAATTAAGATTTTATCTCAATTCAGTGAGGGTTGACAGATAAATATTCGCAAGTGCTATAACTTGCTTATATGAAAGGACAAAATAATCATAGGCTAATTGTAGCGAATTTCAGAGGATATAAAAATATGTAGGCTTGCAGAAAGGCAAGCAGACAATATTTAGTATATTATTCAAAATTGTAAGAATAGTGTAAGATTGATTCCAGGACAAGGATAGTTTGAATTGAAGTGGAAGAGATTAAACTACATAACATTTTAATATGTACAGTAGATGGATTAATCTGCGATGTCGCTGATTAAATTGAGAATTTAGCTCTGATTTATAGAGACAGACAAATACATAGTTCACGAGTGCAGACACTTGCTACTATGCATGTACAAATTAGTTAATGGCTTATTAAGCATATTACAGAGTATATAAAGATATTGAGCTTGTCGAGAGGTAAGCAGACAATATTTAAAATGTTATTTGAAGTTAGGAAAATGATATAAAATTGATTTTAGGACGTTAATATTTTGAATTGGAATAGAAGAGATTTAATGAAATAGAATTTTAGAATGAGTGTATTTTGTAAAATTAATTTAGATTAATCTGCCATGATGCAGATTAAATTGAGGATTAATCTCAATTTTATAAAGGCAGATGAATACATAGTTCACAAGTGCAATTACTTGCTAGTATGTATGTACATATTATTTAATGGCTTATTGAGCACATTCAGGAGTATATGAAAATATTTAAGCTTCTCAAATGGCAAACAGACAATTTTTAAGATATTATTTAAAATTAGAAAAATAATACAAAATTGATTTTAAGGCAAGAATAGTTTGAATTGTGATGGAAGAGATTTATTTACATCGCATTTTAATATGAATGTGTATTTCCTTAATTAAATTGAGTAGGTCTGCCATGGTGCAGATTAAATTGAGAATTTATCTCGATTTTAAAGAGACAGATGGCTACATAGTTCACTAATGCAAACACTTGCTAGTATGTGTGTACAGATTAATAAATGGCTCTTTGAGCCGTTGCAGAATTATATAAAGACTTTTGAGCTTGTCAAGAGGCAAGCAGGCAATATTTAAAATATTGTTTTAAAATTATAAGAATAAAAATGGAATTGATTTCAAGACAAAAATAGTTTGAATTCGGTGGAAGAGATTTAATTACATAGCGTTTTAGAATGAATGTATATTGCAGAATTCATTTAGATTAATCTGATATGGTGCAGATTAAATTGAGAATTTATCTCAATTTTATAAAGGCAGATGACTACATAGTTCACTAATGCAAACACTTGCTAGTATGTGTGTAAAGATTAATTAATGGCTCTTTGAGCCGCTGCGAAATTATATAAAGACTTTTGAGCTTGTCAAGAGGCAAGCAGGCAATATTTAAAATATTGTTTTAAAATTATAAGAGTAAAAATGGAATTGATTTCTAGATAAAAATAGTTTGAATTCTGATGGAAGAGATTTAATTACATAGCGTTTTAGAATGAATGTATATTGCAGAATTAATTTAGATTAATCTGTGATGTTGCTGATTAAATTGAGAATTTAGCTCTGATTTATAGAGACAGACAAATACATAGTTCACGAGTGCAGACACTTGCTAGTATGCATGTACAAATTAGTTAGTGGCTTATTAAGCACATTACAGAGTATATAAAGATATTGAGCTTGTCGAGAGGTAAGCAGACAATATTTAAAATATTGTTTAAATTATAAGAATGCTATAAGATTGGATTCAGGACAAGGATAGTTTGAATTGGAGTAGAAGAGATTTAATTACATTGCAATTTAATGGGCATATATATTTATGAATAATTTAAATTATTCTGCAGCATTGCAGACTAGGTTTGTACATATTTCCTATTTGATACGGATAGACATAGGTTTGCATGGATGGGTATATAAATTGCTTATTCTAATGGTGTAAAATTTGGCTTAAATGGTAGCGACTTGAAAAGATAGATTTATAAACGTGGGTTAGTATAAAGATATACATTTGGAGTTCCTTTGGGCTACTCTTGTGTGCGTGTGGACCATTGAGGTTAGCATCAAGGAGTTTCCATTGGAGTAGGGCTGTATTGCTATTTTTATGCAAGTGCGCACAGTGCACACTTGCATAAGAATGGATCAGCTTGCGAAAAGGCTATTGCCTTCGAAACAAGTGATTCATTGTAGGCAATAGCTGGGGCTCCTTAGGACAATCTAAATGTAGTAGGATGAATTAATAGATTCGAAACTATTTAAATGCAGATTATATGGGTGAATAGTCCCAATTAGACTCACCCAGGTATCCCTTCTTATTCCTTTTAAATGTGTTTGTGTAAATTCCTTAGTATATAGATTTTCCAATGCCTCAAGTGGATCTGGTGTGCTGACTCTTTTGGGATAGAAAACATGAATTGATGTTTTAATTTTGCATTTAGATAGTTTAGTTCCATAGTTGTTAGTGTTATTAATATTAGATTTGTTAGTGATGTTATGTTATTTATTATTAGATATATTAGAAACTATTTCGTACTATTTTTATTGTTTATAGAATTAATTTTTTAAGTGGGGGTCTGTGTATCGGCTGGCCCTGTGGCAGGGCTATTGCATTCGGGTTCGAGATTGGGCGGCACCTTGTTTCTATTCGGTTGGGCGGATATTTATCTCTAACTTTTATCTTCGTTAGAATTGAGGCTTTTTTGGCACATATACTGGCAGTGCTGGTTAATCGGTTAGTTGGTATAATTTGTTTAGTGCAGGTTGGCACTTTGGCTCAGAGAGTGGCGAGCGGAGGGTAACAAACAGGTAAGTTTGTGTGTTTATTTGGACTGTGACAAACAGGTAAGCTTGTATGTTTATTTGGGTAGTAACAAACAGGTGAGTTTGTTGGCAATTTTCAGAGACATTAGTGATTGAACTAATTATTAATTTGTTATATATTATTCGTTAGTTTCTTGATTTTAGTTAATTATTGCTTATAGAATGGAATTGTTGATTTATTTTATTTATTATAGGTTGATTTGTTAGTTTTAGTTAATTATTGATTATTATTGCTTATAGATTTAGTTTGGAATATTTTGTAGCGATTCAGATTTAATTAAGATTTTATCTCAATTCAGTGAGGGTAGACAGATAAATATTTGCAAGTGCTATCACTTGTTAGTATGAATGGACAAAATAATCATAGGCTAATTTTAGCGAGTTTCAGAAGATATAAAAATATTTAGGTTTGCAGAAAGGCAAGCAGACAATATTTAGTATATTATTCAAAATTGTAAGAATAGTGTAAGATTGATTCCAGGACAAGGATAGTTTGAATTGAAGTGGAAGAGATTAAACTACATAGCATTTTAATATGTATGTAGATAGATTAATCTGTGATGTAGCTGATTAAATTGAGAATTTAGCTCTGATTTATAGAGACAGACAAATACATAGTTCACGAGTGCAAACACTTGCTAGTATGCATGTACAAATTAGTTAGTGGCTTATTAAGCACATTACAGAGTATAAGTAACAAATCCCGTGTTTCGATATAAAATGTAAATATTTATTAAGCTCAACTGAGCACTTGAGTTTCCAATTTAGAACTAACTTAAACATAGTTCAGCTCCTGACAACATAACCCATGGCTCGCGGCAGCGTCGGAACATAGCCCATGGCTCGTGGCAGAGCCGGCAGCAGAACGCTGACTTGGCGCCTCGTGACCGTTCTTGCGGCGATCACTCGACGCAGGCATGCGGGTGTCAGGTTCCGTTGGCAACTTAGTTGCACAAGCGTCCGGTCCAATGACCTGGTCAGCACAATTTGTCTTGCGCGTGTTAACTCCTCCCGGGGCTAAGTGGGAGCCGTCCTCGGATTTCCCCAAATGTGCTGTTTGTTCTATTCGGCGTTTAAGGGCCAAGTGTCGACGAACTATCCAAATGCCGAGATAACACAACAAGACAAGGGCAAGAGTAAGACAGCAGCTCAACAGCGGCTTTGACATCAGCTCAGGTTGGAGATCGCCGATTCGTTGAAGATTTCTCAGACTAAGGTCATGGAGGAAAGGCAAACTCAGGTGTTCTCGATGGCTGGTCACATTGATTTGTGACGTGACGGACACCGCAGGTTTTTTCCTAAGGACGCCTCGACGGTTTACGTATCGTGTGCCATTCACGGTAATGTAGTCGTCGTAGGTTGCCAGGTGTGTGCCAGAAACCAGCTGACTGATGCCATTATTATCTTCGACCTTGATGGTTGCGTCATTGATAATAATAAGGCCCTCGTCAACCACTGTTATCGGTTCTAGATGTCCAGGGCGAGTGGCACAGTGTGCAATGGAGCCGGACACCAGTTGTTGGGCGCAAGTTGTGTTCTGCAACCTCTTGCAGAAAGTGGAGCTTGTAGCGGCTTTGCACCCAGAGACGGCGAAGATTTGCACACCGCAATCGGCTACCGTGCTGTTTTCTAAATCTAAGATTATTTTTTTACGCTGAACGGGAAAAACATTAATTTTTTTGCAGACTAACTTAGGTTTAGGATATTTGATCAAAAAGTGTAACATATCGTTATTTTGAAAGGCTTTAATATTGGCTACACCTAAAATGTCTGCTACGCTAACATTTGTGAAGTGCTCATTTGCTATTTCTTTGACGTCTACGCTGTCCAGAATGAGGGGGCTAATTATATTTACTTTTGCTAGTGTTATGGATAATATTAGGTCTTCCAAGTTAGTAATAATTATTCTATTTTTCGCTAAAATGGTTGCATATAAATGTTCATAATCCGCGTCTTCCTTTTTATGAATTGAGTTCAAAGTCTTTGTAATTTCATTAAGTCGTGTTTGAAATTTGGTATTTATTTCAACTTGTCTGTTTTCGTTTTCTATTAACTGTCCTTGCCGAAACTTAATCTGTTCCCAGTCGTCAAAATCCGGTGTACCGGCCACTACCTTCAGTGCAGTTCCCAGCAAGTTTATGCTACGAGCGTGTCTGTGGTGAACCTTCAGTGTGTCTATTAGTGATTCTATATGTCCGAGGTCCGTGCTGAGTAGGTTTTTCATATGGTCCTTAGTGAATAAGTCCAGTGTCTTTCTAGTCTCGTCGGCGTAGGTTTCGTATGACGTAATGTTCGTTGTATGTCCTAGGTAGCCGTACTCGTCCCAAATAGTCACGTCTCCGTCCGTTACGGGAATGTAGTCAGCGTGAGAGTAGTCAGTAAGTCTTGATGTTGCAGTCGTTAAAGTCATTAACGTCAGTTTCAGTCCGAGCAAATATCCCAAGCTGTAACGAAATTAAAGTGTGATATATCTAAGTTTTAAACCAGGTAAGAATAAAATGTAAAATACAAAAAAAGTATTAGGTAGTCAAAATAAAACGTAAAACCAAAAATATAAAGTAATTCCAAATAAAATGTAAAGTTTAAAAAAATATTAAGTAAGGAGATTATTTTAGGCTGTCCTTATGGACCACCCTCCCTTTTATAAGAACCGTTGTGCCCAGATCTGCTTCTATTATTTCTTCTGAGCATAAGGGTGATAGCTTATTTCCTAATCTTTTATTTGATTTCAACAATACCTTCTCCCCTACTTGATAGGTTTTATGGGCTCTGTTTTTGTTCGTTTGTTCAAGACTTTTTTCCTGTGCTAATTTAATTTTGTTTTCAATGTGGGCTGCGAGTTCTATGGGAGTTGAGTGAATAACTTCTATTGGTTTTTTTCCTGTCACGGAGTGTATTGATCTGTTATATTTTATAGTCGCAAGGAGAATTATGTCCACAGTGTCTATTAACTGTTTTTCTAATTTCAGGCAACGACCTATTTCTCCAAGCGTACTATGTAAACGCTCGACCTGTCCGTTAGAGGTACTATGTAAGGGAGGCGCATTTGAAATCTGAATGTCAAAATTATTTGTTAGGACTGATCTAATAGTTTCCGAGTTCAGCGATTTTTCGTTATCGCAATATATTGTTTTTGTCTTCGGAAACAGGTTTACTAGTTGTAAAATCGGGGCTTTAATATCTACGATTGCGCGTGATTGAATAGCTTGCACCACTGCAAACTTAGAAAATTTGTCAACACAAGTCAAAAAGTATTTCCTATCTGTAGAATAAACATCAACATGCAGTATTTCGCCTGCATATGACGGTATTGGGGTTTTGCCTATTGCTTGTTTGACGGGATGGCGGTTATATTTCCCTATAGCGCATATTCTGCAATTTGCGGCTATTTCTGTTGCTAATCGCCGCATTTTTGGGAAAAAATAATCCCGAAGTATCTGTTTCACATTTTCTTGAGCTGCGCGATGAGCTCGATTATGTTCTACAGTGGCGATTTCTCTTTGTTCTGTGTTGTTGGTTATATCTGTGACGATATTCTTGCAATATCTGAACACGGTGGAGGGAAACATTTCGACTAGCCTGTGTTGAATAAAAGCTAGTATAGGCAATTCACAAAGTATTGCATTGACGACATCTGCTTTTATTACGTCTTGCAAAGTTTGCAAGAGAGTGTTTCGGTCAGAGAAATTAACAATGTGCCTAACCTTTTCCTTGAAAAGAATAACCGTTTTTACTGTGGGTATGCTACTCTCTTCAATGATTATCTGATTCCGAAAGCAATTAACCGGTTTATCAGTTGCCTCGATAGTGTATGTCAGAGACTCTTCGCTGTGCATTGTGGCAGCGTCTGAATCTATAGAGTCTTCAAGGGAATTTACATTCTGGCGGGACAGGGCATCTGCCACGAAATTCTCTTTGCCTGGCTTGTAAATAATGTTGGCGTTATGCTCGTCAATAAAGGCTTTCCAGCGTTTTATTTTCGCATTTGGGTTTTTGTCTGACACTGCGAATGTCAGGGGTTGGTGATCCGTGAAGATATTCAAGTTTCTGACTCCGTACAAATAATTTCGGAGGTTTTTTAAAGCCCATACAATGGCTAGAAGTTCTCTTTCATTTGTGGCAAAGTTTTGTTCATTATCGCGCAATGTTCGCGAAATCATTGTAATGGGGCGCCCGCCCTGAGACAACACAGCTCCGAGACCATGGCCTGACGCATCTGTCGTTAGGTCGAATGGCTTTTTGAAGTCAGGATACGTTAGTATCACATCTTCGGAAGCTAGTACTTCTTTCAGCCTGTTAAAAGCTTCGAGTTGGTTTGGTGCCAATTCAAGGTTAACTTTTCTTGAATGGTTGGCACTAATTTTGCCGTTTTCGCCTTTTAGGACGTCCGTTAGGGGTCTCGCGATAGAGGCAAATCCTGCTATAAAGCACCTATAATAACTAGCCAGTCCCAAAAATGACCTGAGACCGAACAGTGTTTTTGGGGGCTGAAAATCCTTAATGGCCTGTACCTTTGCAGGTGATGTTTGTATTCCACCTCTGCTCACAATGAATCCCAGATATTCTACGCTCTTTTTGAAGAACTTAGACTTTTCTTGGGAGACCCTCATGCCTGCGTCACGAAGGTTTCTCAAGACCCATTCAATGTGTTTTATGTGGTCTTCCTTATTTTTGGAGAAAATTATTACGTCATCTACATAGACGTAACAAGTTTTCCCAATTTGATCCCGGAGAACATCATCTATTGCTCTCTGGAATATGCTTGGAGCATTTTTTAACCCAAAGGGGAGTCTGCAAAATTCATACTTCCCATTGTTGACAGAAAATGCAGTCTTTTCTCTGTCCTTTTCCGCCAATTCTATTTGGTGGAAGCCCGATTTGAGGTCCAATGTTGTGAAATATTGGGCGTCACCCATGTTAGACAGTATTGTCGAAATGGTTGGGATCGGGTACTTGTCGTCTGTTGTCTTTTGGTTCAATTTACGGAAATCGATTACTAATCGCTTGAGTTTATGGCCTGTTTCATCGACACCTTTTTTGTCGACGACCCACAGAGGGTTGTTGTAAGGCGATTTGGACGGTCTTATAATGCCATTCGCTAGAAGTTGTTTAACTTCTGCATTGACAAATTCGGATACGCCCATTGGGTATGGATACAACTTGGAATACACTGGTTCGCCATCCGTACGGATAACGGCGACAGTGTTTATGTTGTAGGGTAGGGACTCATTAACGTCTGCAAATGCCTTAATCGTCTGGTCTATCATTTTATTAAAAGATTCCCTGACTGCGGTGGGAACGTCCGCATCATCGATTTGTATAAAATTTACATTTTGGCATTTAGAGAAATTTATCGGTTCCGAACCGTGATCGTACCTTAAAATATTTTTTGTGAGGTCGATATTTGCATTTACCTGTTTTAATAAATCGAGGCCAATTATGCCGTCGAATTCCTTAAGGTCTTTCAAAATAAAGAAATATGTCTTTACGTTAAATAAATGAATGGGCAATTTCTGCTCAATTTTTGTGTGTCCGTGTAAGGACTTTACTTGAAATGGTGTGTCAACGGGTACAAAATGTGATAATATGTTAAGGGGTTTTATATAATTTTTGGATGCGCCCGTATCAATAAGGAGCTTAATGGTATAACCTGCTACTGTACGTGTGATGTACGGAAGCAGGGAGCTACCCCTAAAAAATTACAAGTTTCAGCCTCAGACAAATCATCGTCAACTGCTGTTGCTTCCGATTGTGAATGATTTTCGTAATCATCGTTACTTCTCTCTTGAGGCAAATGGTTTAATTTTTGCTGCCTTCGCATTGATTGGTCACTATATTTTTGGGATTGTTTGCCATTCTGTGCCTGAGTTGGCTGCCTAAAACGCGAAGATGAGTCTACCTCCATCGGCTCAGGACCTTGTCCCTGTGTTTTCTGATTGTGAAAGCGTTGCTTTGAACTACCTGCTTTCTGTTGTTCCTGTTTTTCTTTTTGCCCTTTTTGGAAAACTGGACTCTTTTCCTGAAAATTATAATCGTTTTCCTGCTGACGTGAGCCCTGGGAACGTTGGCCAATTGATTTGTGAGATTTTTCCTCAGTGTGTTTTGCATAATTTGCCATAAAAATGCCTCGTTCGTTACTTGATTCTGCCTCCTGTGCTAATGCTAGGGCTGTTGGCAGATCGCGCGGCTGAGCCGGAAAAACGGCCCACTTAATTGACTTTCTAAGTCCCGAAACGAACGTGTGGAGCGCGTCGATTCTATATTTTTCGTTTAAAATCGCTGCTGAGGCTGGGTCATAAGTCATGAGTGTTTTATTTGTTAGTAGAGTTAAGTTTCGTTCTACGTCCTCATAGTATTTCAAGAGGGGTAAATCACCCTGTCTTAGGATACTAAGGTTCTGTTGTATCACATGTACCGGTGTTTTGTCGGCATACGTGAAATCTAATCTTGCAATAATTGCTTTAAAATTAAGTACTGTGTTAAAAGATGCAAGCACTGCATCTGCTGGGCCTCTTATTTTGTTTCGAATAATGGCTATGGCTTGATAATGCCTAGAACTCCCATTGTAGGATTCAAAAACTTTGTAGGCTGTAATAGCCGCTTGTCTCCATGAGACGTAATTGTCCTGTTTCCCGTCAAATTCAGGAAGAGACTTTACTATGTCTAGCGGTTCGTCGCAACTTTTCCCTCGAATAATTTCGGTAGCTTGGTAAATTTCTACTTCTGGCGCGACCGCCCTAAGACTATTTAACTGTTGGGTGACTGCTGCTAATTTTTGCTCAAATAACTGTGCTTGACAGGCAAGGCTTGCACGCATCTGCTCTTCCAGATTTTTTAGCTGTTGTTCACTCATATTGTTATTTGTCCTGTTTTCTCGGTATGAAGGTATCAGTTCTTCGTCGCTACTGTCTGTCCGTCTTCTAACTCTAAACATCAAGTCCCAGAATATTTGTCGAGCAGTGAACTTTTATATGATATTTTATATGTTTTTACGGGATTTGTAAAAATAATTTATTTATTTTTTTCTATTTTTTGTATTTATAAAAATATGTACAAAAAAATTTTTTATTTATAAGAATTTCACACAAAAATTTTTTGGTTTATAAAAATTCTGCACAAATTTTTTGATTTATAAAAACCTTATGCAAATTTTTGATTTGTAAAAAATTTTACACACATTAAGTTTCTAACCGAGTTAAAAAAAAACAGAAAATTTTTTTAACTGGTTCACCCTAATTCTGGACACACGTTGCTAGACAACTTTTATACTTTATTTTTAGCAGACAAAATGAGCACTCCACTTACATGAATTTCATATTTCCGCGTCTGACAAAATGCTAGCAGCTGTTGGTGGCCGATGCGGGGTGCAGCGCAGTTATGTAGTTTTTCGTTGATTATAGCTTTCGCTGGTCAAATGTTGAAATTTCCTTTAGTTTTGTTTTTTAGAGTTTGTATAGCGGCGTTTGCAATACGATTTTTTATTTATTTATATAATTAAATTTTTTTTTTTTGTGTTTATTTGTTAATTGTCACCGCGACGTTGGCATCACGATGCAATTATTACTAATTTTCGATTTTAATCGCGGGTACTTCGACCGTTGGGCGCCAGTAACAAATCCCGTGTTTCGATATAAAATGTAAATATTTATTAAGCTCAACTGAGCACTTGAGTTTCCAATTTAGAACTAACTTAAACATAGTTCAGCTCCTGACAACATAACCCATGGCTCGCGGCAGCGTCGGAACATAGCCCATGGCTCGTGGCAGAGCCGGCAGCAGAACGCTGACTTGGCGCCTCGTGACCGTTCTTGCGGCGATCACTCGACGCAGGCATGCGGGTGTCAGGTTCCGTTGGCAACTTAGTTGCACAAGCGTCCGGTCCAATGACCTGGTCAGCACAATTTGTCTTGCGCGTGTTAACTTATATAAAGATATTGAGCTTGTCGAGAGGTAAGTAGACAATATTTAAAATGTTATTTGAAGTTAGGAAAATGACATAAAATTCATTTTAGGACGCAAATATTTTGAATTGGAATTGAAGAGATTTAATAACATTTTATTTTAGAGTGAGTGTCGGTTCAAGAATTAATTTAAATTATTCTGCTATGATTCAGATTAAATTGGGAATTTATCTCAATTTTATAAAGGCAGGTGGATACATAGTTCACAAGTGCTATTACTTGCTAGTATGTATGTACATATTATTTAATGGCTTATTGAGCATATTCAGGAGTATATGAAAATATTTAAGCTTCTCAAATGGCAAACAGACAATTTTTAAGATATTGTTTAAAATTAGAAAAATAATACAAAATTGATTTCAAGGCAAGAATAGTTTGAATTGTGATGGAAGAGATTTCATTACAAAGCATTTTAATATGAATGTATATTCCTTAATTAAATTGAATAGGTCTGCCATGGTGCAGATTAAATTGAAAATTTATCTCAATTGCATAGAGACAGATGGCAATATAGTTCACTAATGCAAACACTTGCTAGTATGTGTGTACAGATTAATTAATAGCTCTTTGAGCCGTTGCGGAAATATATAAAGACTTTTGAGCTTGTCAAGAGGCAAGCAGGCAATATTTAAAATATTGTTTTAAAATTATATGAGTAAAAATGGAATTGATTTCAAGATAAAAATAGTTTGAATTCTGATGGAAGAGATTTAATTACATAGCGTTTTAGAATGAATGTATATTGCAGAATTAATTTAGATTAATCTGCCATGATGCAGATTAAATTGAGAATTTATAAAGGCAGATGACTACATAGTTCACTAATGCAAACACTTGCTAGTATGTGTGTAAAGATTAATTAATGGCTCTTTGACCCGCTGCGAAATTATATAAAGACTTTTGAGCTTGTCAAGAGGCAAGCAGGCAATATTTAAAATATTGTTTTAAAATTATAAGAGTAAAAATGGAATTGATTTCAAGACAAAAATAGTTTGAACTCTGATGGAAGAGATTTAATTACATAGCGTTTTAGAATGAATGTATATTGCAGAATTAATTTAGATTAATCTGATATGGTGCAGATTAAATTGAGAATTTATCTCAATTTTATAAAGGCAGATGACTACATAGTTCACTAATGCAAACACTTGCTAGTATGTGTGTACAGATTAATTAATGGCTCTTTGAGCCGTTGCGGAATTATATAAAGACTTTTGAGCTTGTCAAGAGGCAAGCAGGCAATATTTAAAATATTGTTTTAAAATTATAAGAGTAAAAATGGAATTGATTTCTAGATAAAAATAGTTTGAATTCTGATGGAAGAGATTTAATTACATAGCGTTTTAGAATGAATGTATATTACAGAATTAATTTAGATTAATCTGCGATGTTGCTGATTAAATTGAGAATTTAGCTCTGATTTATAGAGACAGACAAATACATAGTTCACGAGTGCAGACACTTGCTAGTATGCATGTACAAATTAGTTAGTGGCTTATTAAGCACATTACAGAGTATATAAAGATATTGAGCTTGTCGAGAGGTAAGCAGACAATATTTAAAATATTGTTTAAATTATAAGAATGCTATAAAATTGGATTCAGGACAAGGATAGTTTGAATTGGAGTAGAAGAGATTTAATTACATTGCAATTTAATGGGCATATATATTTATGAATAATTTAAATTATTCTGCAGCATTGCAGACTAGGTTTGTACATATTTCCTATTTGATACGGATAGACATAGGTTTGCATGGATGGGTATATAACTTGCTTATTCTAATGGTGTAAAATTTGGCTTAAATGGTAGCGACTTGAAAAGATAGATTTATAAACGTGGGTTAGTATAAAGATATACATTTGGAGTTCCTTTGGGCTACTCTTGTGTGCGTGTGGACCATTGAGGTTAGCATCAAGGAGTTTCCATTGGAGTAGGGCTGTATTGCTATTTTTATGCAAGTGCGCACAGTGCACACTTGCATAAGAATGGATCAGCTTGCGAAAAGGCTATTGCCTTCAAAACAAGTGATTCATTGTAGGCAATAGCTGGGGCTCCTTAGGACAATCTAAATGTAGTAGGATGAATTAATAGATTCGAAACTATTTAAATGCAGATTATATGGGTGAATAGTCCCAATTAGACTCACCCAGGTATCCCATCTTATTCCTTTTAAATGTGTTTGTGTAAATTCCTTAGTATATAGATTTTCCAATGTCTCAAGTGGATCTGGTGTGCTGACTCTTTTGGGATAGAAAACAAGAATTGATGTTTTAATTTTGCATTTAGATAGTTTAGTTCCATAGTTGTTAGTGTTATTAATATTAGATTTGTTAGTGATGTTATGTTATTTATTATTAGATATATCAGGAATTATTTTGTACTATTTTTATTGTTTATAGAATTAATTTTTTAAGTGGGGGTCTGTGTATCGGCTGGCCCTGTGGCAGGGCTATTGCATTCGGGTTCGAGATTGGGCGGCACCTTGTTTCTATTCGGTTGGGCGGATATTTATCTCTAACTTTTATCTTCGTTAGAATTGAGGCTTTTTTGGCACATATACTGGCAGTGCTGGTTAATTGGTTAGTAGTATGGTATAATTTGTTTAGTGCAGGTTGGCACTTTGGCTCAGAGAGTGGCGAGCGGAGGGTAACAAACAGGTAAGTTTGTGTGTTTATTCGGTTGGTGACAAACAGGTAAGTTTGTATGTTTATTCGGGTAGTAACAAACGGGTGAGTTTGTTGGCAAATTTTCAGAGACATTAGTGATTGAACTAATTATTAATTTGTTATTTATTATTCGTTAGTTTCTTGATTTTAGTTAATTATTGCTTATAGAATGGAATTGTTGATTTATTTTATTTATTATTGGTTGATTTGTTAGTTTTAGTTAATTATTGATTATTATTGCTTATAGATTTAGTTTGGAATATTTTGTAGCGATTCAAATTTAATTAAGATTTTATCTCAATTCAGTGAGGGTAGACAGATAAATATTTGCAAGTGCTATCACTTGTTAGTATGAATGGACAAAATAATCATAGGCTAATTTTAGCGAGTTTCAGAAGATATAAAAATATTTAGGCTTGCAGAAAGGCAAGCAGACAATATTTAGTATATTATTCAAAATTGTAAGAATAGTGTAAGATTGATTCCAGGACAAGGATAGTTTGAATTGAAGTGGAAGAGATTAAACTACATAGCATTTTAATATGTATGTAGATAGATTAATCTGTGATGTAGCTGATTAAATTGAGAATTTAGCTCTGATTTATAGAGACAGACAAATACATAGTTCACGAGTGCAAACACTTGCTAGTATGCATGTACAAATTAGTTAGTGGCTTATTAAGCACATTAAAGAGTATATAAAGATATTGAGCTTGTCGAGAGGTAAGTAGACAATATTTAAAATGTTATTTGAAGTTAGGAAAATGACATAAAATTGATTTTAGGACGCAAATATTTTGAATTGGAATTGAAGAGATTTAATAACATTTTATTTTAGAGTGAGTGTCGGTTCAAGAATTAATTTAAATTATTCTGCTATGATTCAGATTAAATTGGGAATTTATCTCAATTTTATAAAGGCAGGTGGATACATAGTTCACAAGTGCTATTACTTGCTAGTATGTATGTACATATTATTTAATGGCTTATTGAGCATATTCAGGAGTATATGAAAATATTTAAGCTTCTCAAATGGCAAACAGACAATTTTTAAGATATTGTTTAAAATTAGAAAAATAATACAAAATTGATTTCAAGGCAAGAATAGTTTGAATTGTGATGGAAGAGATTTCATTACAAAGCATTTTAATATGAATGTATATTCCTTAATTAAATTGAATAGGTCTGCCATGGTGCAGATTAAATTGAAAATTTATCTCAATTGCATAGAGACAGATGGCAATATAGTTCACTAATGCAAACACTTGCTAGTATGTGTGTACAGATTAATTAATAGCTCTTTGAGCCGTTGCGGAATTATATAAAGACTTTTGAGCTTGTCAAGAGGCAAGCAGGCAATATTTAAAATATTGTTTTAAAATTATATGAGTAAAAATGGAATTGATTTCAAGATAAAAATAGTTTGAATTCTGATGGAAGAGATTTAATTACATAGCGTTTTAGAATGAATGTATATTGCAGAATTAATTTAGATTAATCTGCCATGATGCAGATTAAATTGAGAATTTAGCTCTGATTTATAGAGACAGACAAATACATAGTTCACGAGTGCAGACACTTGCTAGTATGCATGTACAAATTAGTTAGTGGCTTATTAAGCACATTACAGAGTATATAAAGATATTGAGCTTGTCGAGAGGTAAGCAGACAATATTTAAAATATTGTTTAAATTATAAGAATGCTATAAAATTGGATTCAGGACAAGGATAGTTTGAATTGGAGTAGAAGAGATTTAATTACATTGCAATTTAATAGGCATATATATTTATGAATAATTTAAATTATTCTGCAGCATTGCAGACTAGGTTTGTACATATTTCCTATTTGATACGGATAGACATAGGTTTGCATGGATGGGTATATAAATTGCTTATTCTAATGGTGTAAAATTTGGCTTAAATGGTAGCGACTTGAAAAGATAGATTTATGAACGTGGGTTAGTATAAAGATATACATTTGGAGTTCCTTTGGGCTACTCTTGTGTGCGTGTGGACCATTGAGGTTAGCATCAAGGAGTTTCCATTGGAGTAGGGCTGTATTGCTATTTTTATGCAAGTGCGCACAGTTTGCACACTTGCATAAGAATGGATCAGCTTGCGAAAAGGCTATTGCCTTCGAAGCAAGTGATTCATTGTAGGCAATAGCTGGGGCTCCTTAGGGCAATCTAAATGTAGTAGGATGAATTAATAGATTCGAAACTATTTAAATGCAGATTATGTGGGCGAATAGTCCCAATTAGACTCACGCAGGTATCCCTTCTTATTCCTTTTAAATGTGTTTGTGTATATTCCTTAGTATATAAATTTTCCAATGTCTCAAGTGGATCTGGTGTGCTGACTCTTTTGGGATAGAATAAAAAGAATTGATGTTTTAATTTTGCATTTAGGTAGTTTAGTTCCATAGTTGTTAGTGTTATTAATTTTAAATTTGTTAGTGATGTTATGTTATTTATTATTAGATATATCAGGAATTATTTTGTACTATTTTTATTGTTTATAGAATTAATTTTTTTAAGTGGCGGTCTGTGTATCGGCTGGCCCTGTGGCGGGGCTATTGCATTCGGGTTCGAGCTTGGGCGGCACCTTGTTTCTATTCGGTTGGGCGGATATTTATCTCCAACTTTTATCTTCGTTAGAATTGAGGCTTTTTTGGCACATATACTAGCAGTTCTGGTTAATCGGTTAGTTGGTATAATTTGTTTAGTGCAGGTTGGCACTTTGGCTCAGAGAGTGGCGAGCGGAGGGTAACAAACAGGTAAGTTTGTGTGTTTATTTGGATTGTGACAAACAGGTAAGTTTGTATGTTTATTCGGGTAGTAACAAACAGGTGAGTTTGTTGGCAATTTCCAGAGACATTAGTGATTGAACTAATTATTAATTATTGTTTATAGCATTTAATTTTAGTTATTTTATTTAGTATTAATTGATTTTATTGCTTATAGATTTGGTTTGGAATATTCTGTAGCGATTCAGATTTAATTAAGATTTTATCTCAATTCAGTGAGGGTTGACAGATAAATATTCGCAAGTGCTATCACTTGCTTATATGAAAGGACAAAATAATCATAGGCTAATTGTAGCGAATTTCAGAGGATATAAAAATATGTAGGCTTGCAGAAAGGCAAGCAGACAATATTTAGTATATTATTCAATATTGTAAGAATAGTGTAAGATTGATTCCAGGACAAGTATAGTTTGAATTGAAGTGGAAGAGATTAAACTACATAGCATTTTTATATGTATGTAAATAGATTAATCTGCTGATTAAATTGAGAATTTAGCTCTGATTTATAGACACAGACAAATACATAGTTCACGAGTGCAGACACTTGCTAGTATGCATGTACAAATTAGTTAGTGGCTTATTAAGCACATTACAGAGTGTATAAAGATATTGAGCTTGTCGAGAGGTAAGCAGACAATATTTAAAATGTTTTTTGAAGTTAGGAAAATTAAATAAAATTGATTTTAGGACGGAAATATTTTGAATTGGAATTGAAGAGATTTAATAACATTTTATTTTAGGGTGAGTGTAGTTTCAAGAGTTAATTTAAATTATTCTGCCATAATTCAAATTAAATTGGGAATTTTTCTCAATTTTATAAAGGCAGATGAATACATAGTTCACAAGTGCTATTACTTGCTAGTATGTATGTACAAATTATTTAATGGCTTATTGAGCACATTCAGGAGTATATGAAAATATTTAAGCTTGTCAAATGGCAAGCAGACAATATTTAGCATATTATTCAAAATATTAAGAATAATGTAAGATTGATTTCAAGGCAAGAATAGTTTGAATTGTGATAGAAGAGATTTAATTACATAGCATTTTAGTATGAATGTATACTTCCTAATTAAATTGAATAGGTCTGCCATAGTGCAGATTAAATTGAGAATTTATCTCAATTTTATAAAGGCAGATGACTACATAGTTTACTAATGCAAACACTTACTGCCGTTGCAGAATTATATAAAGACTTTTGAGCTTGTCAAGAGGCAAGCAGGCAATATTTAAAATATTGTTTTAAAATTATAGAAATAAAAATGGAATTGATTTCAAGGCAAGAATAGTTTGAATTGTGATGGAAGAGATTTAATTACATAGCATTTTAATATGTATGTACACCTAAGTCTGTTTTTACACGGTCTTTTTTTACACGGTTTTGATATAACACGGTTTGAAAATTGAATATTTTTAATTTTTTTACACGATTTTATTCCATTTAGCACGATTTGAAATTTTATGTACATACTTAAATTTTTTTGTCAAATTTAATTTTTGCGAAGTATGTTCATATCACAAAAAAGTATTTATGAAAGAAAAAAGTCTGAAACGATCGATAGTATCGATAGTGCTATCGATAGTTTGCAAACACTAGCTTAAAGATTTAAGTGAATTCCCTTTTAGCGCGTACAAGCAATTTTTACTGGTCAAAGCAAATGTGAATAGCACTAATTTAGGGGAATTCCCTTTATGTGCATACAATAAAATTTACTGGTCAGAGCAATTGAAACGTGTTAATATTTTGTGAACTGTCAATGCAATAAGACGTGTTTTGTTAAGAAATTTTTTGCAGGCAAATTTGATTTTCCATTAAATTTAATTTTAACGCATTAAGATAAAAGGTAAGCCAAAAAATATTTTGTATTTATTCAGTTATTTATGTTTTTTAATTTTGTAAAATATTTTATGTATCCCTAAAAGGAAATGTCAGATATAAAACTAAAACGGAAGGCAATTTCTTGGAAACCAAGATTGAAATTTTAGATCGCCTTCGAAATGGAGAAGCTGCTCAACTGCTCTTGGTAAAACGTTCGGTTTAAATGAAGCTACAATAAGAACTATAAAGAAAAATGAAATTGCTATTAGGCAATCGGTGATTTCTGGAACGAACCTATCTGTTAAGTCTTCATCATACACTAGAGATGCTGTTAAAGAAAAAATGGAAAAAGCACTCATAATATGGCTGGAGGAAAATGCCCAAAAAAGAATTCCCGTAGACGGAAACAATATCAAACAGCAAGCATTAAGGTTCTATAAAATGATAAAAGACGAACAACCGTCTACATCCACACAAACAACTGCTGAGAAGAGCTACGTATTTTCTGCAAGCACAGGTTGGATGAGGGGATTTCTCCATAGGCATGCGCTTCATAACATAAAAATCAAGGGCGAGATTGCTTCTGGAGATCAGAAAGCCGCTGAAGAATACCAACTAAAACTTAAAAAAATAATAGCGGATGGTGGATACAGTCCAGATCAGGTTTTTAACGCTGACGAAACCGGTCTTTTTTGGAAAAAAATGCCGAGAAGAACATATGTGGCCAAATCGCAAAAAAGTGCTGGGGGTTTTAAAGTTGAAAAAGATCGAGTCACATTTTTATTGTGCAGTAACGCTTCTGGAGATCGGATGTTAAAGCCCCTGCTTATCAATCGTGCATTAAAGCCTCGAGCAATGAAAGGTGTCGATTTTGATACATTGCCGGTTAATTGGATGGCCAATAAAAAAGCATGGGTGACGACTACAGTTTTCACAGAATGGTTCATTAAATATTTTGTGCCAGAAACTAGAAAATATTTGAATGAAAAGGGCTTAGAATTTAAAGTTCTTCTGTTGGTAGACAATGCACCCGGGTATCCTCAGTTGGAACACCAAAATGTACAAGTTTTGTTCCTGCCACCAAATACCACATCCCTAATCCAACCACTGGACCAAGGAATTATCGCAACATTCAAAACTTATTATATCAAACGAACATTCCAGTACATTTTGGACACTTTGGATAGGGATAAAACTCTAACAGTAATTGATGCCTGGAAAAAGTTTTCTATTAAAGATTGCGTTACACATGCTGCTTTAGCATTGTCAGATTTACGACCATCAACCTTAAACGGATGTTGGAGAGCAATTTGGCCAGAATGTGTAAAAAGTAAAAATCCTGTGGAGAAAAATACAAACGAATATCCCAATATAATTGCTTTAGCACACGCAGTTGGTGGTGATGACATTGATGAACTGATGATTGATAAAGTTCTTAGCGAAGACGAAATATTACATTTTGCCTCACAGAATGCTGATGTTATAGAAAGCAGTGATAGTAAAGAACCTGTAAAATTAACTGAAAATTTAATTCAAGAAGGGCTTCAACTTGCAAATAAATTAGGACACCATTTCGTCAAAAATAATCCCAATGTCGAAAGAGTTGCACAATTCCAACGTGAGCTGAATTCTTGTATGGCTCGTTACAAGGAATTATACAAAGAGGTAGCAAGAATTGGCGAACAACGGCTCATAACAGAGTTCATTTTTCAAAATGTAGATGCCGAACGAGCAAGAGAAAGTCCAGTTCAAAATTATTCCAGCGATGATAGTGAATGTATACGCGTTCGAAGCAGACTTAGGTGTATTTAATAAAATTTAATTAAATTTAATTAGTCTGCCACGATGCAGATTGATTGAGAAAGCATAGTTACAAATAATGGCACAGACGAGTGCCATTTAGGGATAAGCACGATATCGCCATGTTGGAGTTGCTAGGTAAGACACATGACATACTTCGGGGCTCGTTTGTACAGGAATGTGCAAGTATGTTCAAGATATGTTTAGATTTATTTAGAAATATGTCAGATTTGGTTGGAACTCACCCTAGAGAGCTATTAATTGTCGGTTCGGAGGTTTTATTGTTGGTTTATTTGTTTCACTTGGTTTAATATTTGATCACTAGCGAGTTTAATATTAGCGGCGCGTGTGTGACTGTGCGAATTCTTAGAAAGCGAGGCGTTCGAATATCGATATATACAAAGTATCGATGTATTCTCTAGTTGAAAAGAAGAAATATCGATGTGTTTTCTATTCGGAGGTGGCACTTGTTCGTGCTATTCCTGAATATACGATTATATGATTTAATGTGTATGTATCGTGGTGGAGCAATCCAATTTGAATTTTTGACAGCGAAGAATATGACAAGTTTAACCATTCTGAAACGATGCAGATTCCATTGTGAGTTTATCCCAATTTGATAGAGGCAGGCATGTTTACATATGTAGACATGTATAAATTGGAGAAGTATATGAAGATATTTAAGCTTGCCGAAGTAGGCAATTTTTAACATACAGTTTAAAATTATAGGAATCATATAGAATTGATTTAAGGACAAGAATATTTTGAATATAAGTGGTAGAGGTTTAATTACATAGTATTTTAATATGTATGTATATTTCGGAATTAATTTAAAATTATTCTGCAATGTTGCAGATTAGATTGAGAATTTATCTCGATTTTATAGAAACGGACAAGTACATATTTCACATATGTAGGCACTTGCTAGAATGCGTGCACACATTATAGAAGTAAATAGTAGTATTTAAGCTCGTCGGGAGGCAAGCAGGCAATATTAAAAATGTTATTTGAAGTTAGGAAAATGATATAAAATTGATTTTAGGACGGAAATATTTTGAATTGGAATTGAAGAGATTTAATAACATTTTATTTTAGAGTCAGTGTCGGTTCAAGAATTAATTTAAATTATTCTGCTATGATTCAGATTAAATTGGGAATTTATCTCAATTTTATAAAGGCAGGTGAATACATAGTTCACAAGTGCTATTACTTGCTAGTATGTATGTACAGATTATTTAATGGCTTATTGAGCACATTCAGGAGTATAAGAAAATATTTAAGCTTCCCAAATGGCAAGCATACAATTTTTAAAATATTGTTTAAAATTAGAAAATAATACAAAATTAATTTCAAGGCAAAAATAGTTTGAATTGTGATAGAAGAGATTTAATTACATTGCAATTTAACGGGCATATATATTTATGAATAATTTAAATTATTCTGCAGCATTGCAGACTAGGTTTGTACATATTTCGTATTTGATACGGATTGACGTAGGTTTGTATGGATGGGTATATTCTATTTGGTACTAGATTGATGCTAAGTACGTGATGGCGGTCCGGATCCGTGGCCTTTGGAGGCTGGGATCGGACGGTTTACCGCTTGACGCCACCAAGTGGACCACACGGCCTATTGGACGTTCTTTAGATTGGGCAAATGTTGGTATTGCATGTGATAGCTTGGTTTAGCTATAATGAGTTTAAGCTGGTTGGAGCTTTTGTTGTGTAAGGGGATGGTTGTTTTTAGTTGTCCAAGTATGGCTGAGCTGGAATGTTGTCTGGTTGACGGTTAGTAGGTTAGTTGAGTCAGTTTATTGTCTGGCTTGTTTGGGACTGTTTGGCATAAGAGTGCTGCCGGCTAGCGTTGATTTGGTGGATTATTGTGCGTCCTTATGATTACTGCTCACTCACCTGGTTTACACATGCCCATAAGGACAGTGCTCCAGGCACCCAAGCTAAGCAGTTATTGTTAGCCAGGTGTGACTGTTTTGGGCATATGGGTGCGGTTGTGAAATTGGACTTTGGTTAGTTTTGTTACTGCTCACTCACCTGGTTTACACATGCCCAAAAGGACAGTGCTCCAGGCACCCAAGCTAAGCAGTTATTGTTGGTCAGATGAGACTGTTTTGGCACATTGTGTAGGATGGTGCAGATATTGGTCATTATTTCTGCTCACTTGCCTGGTTTACACATGCCCAGGTGGACAGTGCTCCGGGCACCCAAGCTAAGCAGTTATTGTTGGTCAGATGGGACTACTTTGGGCATAAGGATTGTATGGTGCCGTTTTTATGGTGTTAGTGTGGCCAACTGTTTGGATGGCATGTAAGGCATATAAAATGGGATTCAGGAAGTTATTCTTGTTGCCTGGTAGGACGTCAATATATACTCTGGTAGACGACTGTGAGCCTGAAACATACACTTTAGGGTCTCTTCTCAGTCTCTATTCCAGCGCACAGCAGGCCTTACATATTGAAATGTTGTTGGTTAGTTTTGTTATTGTTTGTATTTTATTGTTAATAGTATTTTGGGATTTGTTGTAACTAATTATAATTGTTATTGTTTTATTTTGATTTTAACTTGACTATTGTTAATTATTATTATAGTTTTATTATTGTTATTATTTTTATGTTTTTTGTTATAATTGTTATCGTATTGTCGACATTTGTTGTTTATTTGATTTTAGCATGGCCTGTATTTCGGGTAGTTTTTCATGGGAGTGAGACTTGTTCGGTCAAAAGTTCTTAATTGAAAGGATCGTTCTGTTTTATGTTTTCATTTGTTTATTCATGGTTAAGTTAGTATGAATTTGCTTTTGGTAAGTTGTTAGTTTTAACATATTGGTTTGTTTTGTTCTTTTATTTTGGCTTGGTTTGAAAGTTGGCTTCGTTTGTTTTTGGCTATTTAAGTTTAAACAGGTAAGTTTGTATGAGTCAAATATAGTTTATTTTATTTTATTTCTTAAATTTAACATATTTGTTTTTCCCTATTTTATTTTAATTTCTTAGGCTAGTTAGTTTCTAGTTTTGATATTTTTGGTTTTATTTTGGCATAATTTTTTGTTTACATATTAGTTTGTGCTGTTCTTCAGCTTGGCTTCGTTTGTTTTTAGTTTTAACAAGTAAGTTTCCATGAGTTAAATATGGTTTGTTTTTATTTCATTTTTAGGTTAGGTTGTTCTTATTTTTATTTTTGTTTCTTATGCTAGTTAGTTTCTAGTTTTAATATATTTGTTTAAGTTTGTTTGGTTACTTAGTTGCTTAATTGTAAGTTTTAGCATATTTGTTTTATCTTATTAGTTAAGTTATTTTCGATATTTGTTTTTGTTTAATGTATAGCTGTTAGGTATTTATTATTTTGTTATTGGGTTGTGTTTGTTTCATATGTCTTATGAAAATCCCTCCAGCCCTCCTTCAAGAGTCTTGCAATTTCTGTAATGCTCAGTTTTTCTGGGTTTGATGGTGTTGCTTTGGATGTCGATGGTTTTGGTGCTTTTGGTGAGGTATCGCTTTGTCTTTGTTGTGGTGATTGTTGTTGCTTGTTGTGCGTATATGCCCGTACAGAATACCCTGTATTCAAATATAAAGTATGCAGCACTTTGTTGCATACAATAACAATAATAACGTAAACAAGCCCAGAGCCAGCTTATGTATTGGCTCGGTCTCAGATTACGCAGCGCGGTTCACTAGCCTCACTAGCTGACCGTTTATGCTTACGCTGCAGATCCCACGCTCCGTCTGAGCGCATTCCGTGAGCAATATATATGCTCACTAATACACGCATATGCGAGCTACTCACTCTCCCTCTCTTTGTAGCTGTTAACGAATAACAGCATAAGAATATATGTATATCCATAGGCTAAGCTCTCATGGTAAAAACTGAATAAAATCATTATTAATATCCAAGCTAACCAGCACTGACGTGCTGCTGTAATTATTTCCAAACTGATAAAGATATTCATATCACATGGCGACCGTGACAGTGGTTTGCCGTTCGTGTCAAAAAAAAAATGTGTGTTAAACAGAAAACGAAGCAACAAAAATGTCAGCTAAGATCGTAAAAAGAAAATCAATTCAACTATGAAAAGTAACAAAAAAGCTTAAACAAAAAAAAATATATTTAAACAAAAAAGTATATAAAATGCAAGAACAACAAATACTTGATGTAAAATTCAATTCGAGGGCAAATTGAAAGCAGTGCAAAAACGCAAAGCCACGCCCACAAAATATTTAAAAAAAAAAAAAAACAAAATACAAAAATTTAACAACAACAAAAGAAAATTAACAGAGGAGACAAACGTGCAAACCAAAGACAGCCTGTGCGATGACCAGCACCGGCACCGCCTGAGCCCATAGGCCCCGGACAGCAGCAGCAGATACCAAAAGTGTGAAAGGCAGTCCGCCCTTTGCACCAACGCAGGAAGTAAATGAGCAACGTTGGACTGGAAGAAGCTGCTCCTGTTGAGCAAAGGGATGCACCCAGCCTGCAAGAGGCTTTAGAGGTGTACCCCAACGATGGACCACGCCCACTCACAATAGCTGAGTACCGGGCACGACAACAGAAGAAAGAAACGAAGAAAACTAAACGAAGCGGAAGAAGGATCAAACTGCTCCAACAGAGAAGACTCCTACAGGATCTCATCAAGACAGCGACAACGCCCCAGGAGAAAAAGGAACAATTAAAGAATCTCGAAATCATCGAGAAACAACTTCGTACTGGTGCGAAGCAACGCAATAAGGGCTGCAAAACTGCCAATGCCTAAATTGCCTTTAAATATAAATTCTAATTCAAGCCGATGCGCGAAAGCGCTGCTTGAAAAATACTAAAATCTGTTAGGCTTTTACTAACACATACGGTTGGACTATTAATTGTATAAATAAAAATTGTCAGCCAACCGTATGCCCTAACTAACTCAAATTTTTCCTTTCGTAAATCAGTCTATAATGAATTATGACAGAAACTAAAAAATTAAAATAGATTTATATCACATATTTCAGTTAAAAAAAAAAATATATATATATATATATATATGTCTAATTGTACATAAGTACAAAAGACTAAATTAACTTTGAGAATATACAAGAATTTAAAATTGAAAAAAAAAGGAAATTGATAAGTAATAATTCGTTCATTTTTAGGTAATTCAAAATTTTTTGATCAAGAATTAGCATGATTGAGGACACTATAAACAAAGTATATAACGATTATACTGACTTTCGTATGCGAGCCATACAAATTTTGCAAAGGCATAGAGAATTCATATCAGTATATGAGTTCGAATCCGAATATATAGAAACATTCGGCACAGAGACAAGTCCACTCTTTTCATGTTCTAAAATAGAGAGCGGAATAATCTTGTCTACACTACCTTACGTCAAAATAAAGACAATTATTGACGAGCATCCGATTCTAGGGCAGACAACAATTGTCTTAGTACGTCTGCATAGGTAGTTTTCAAATCAAAAAAGCAAAAGTATATATATATACATTATGGGAGGAAAACAATCTAAGGCAGCTGATAACACTGCCAATGTAGTTAACGTAGTAGAAGTCGTAGACACCACTCCCCATTTGCAGTTAACAAACATACTGCTAATAATACTCATTGTAATAGCCTCAGTGAACATCCTTCTGAAGATTTATCTTCTTCACAAAAAATCACTGAGGAAGCGTTACATGAGTCGAGCCAACGACTTAGACAAGGTCTAAGCCACTGCTTAAATAAAATATTTAAGTAGCGGAAGTTTACATGGACTGGTCTCAAATAGTAGAAAAGATAAAGCAGCATAGGGAAAATTTCAATAAATCGTATAAGTGCCTAAATAAGAGCGCACCAGTTTTGCAACCGACCATAATTAAACACACTGAGATTCTTGTATATGAATACAATGAAATCAGGAGTTTAATTAAGGAGTGGCAGCATAAACTCACAAGTTTACACAGAGTCCAAACTTCAGACGTTTTACAACGTCTAAGGGATAACCTGGTAAGCTTGAACGAAAAGTATAATCTCCAGCTTTATTTACCATCGGCATTAAACACGCCGGTAACATTTGATAAGTCACTCCTGACAAACGACCCAGTACAAGACACAAAATTAGTAAACATGGCACAAACAGTTGTAGAATTTATCAAGCTAGCCACAGCTCTGATACTAGAGTTTGACGGTAAGCCGGAAAATCTACAAAGTTTTCTAGATTCTTTGAATCTATTAGAAACATTAAAAGGCACACATGAGCCAACAGCCATAAGCCTTATAAAAACTAAGTTAAAAGGCCATGCTAGAAATTTAATAAGTAATGAGCAGACAATTGCTGCAATCATTACGCAACTATCAAATGCAGTAAAAGGAGAATCGGTAGAAGTTTTATCTGCTAAGCTTCTTAATCTGCAACAGAAAAATAAAACGGCTAACCAATACACCCAAGAGGTGGAAAAACTGGTAAAGGCCCTTGAAGGCGCCTATATCAGTGAAGGTCTAAGCCAATCCCTAGCAAACAAATACAGCACCACAACAGCTGTAAAAGCCATGACCCAAAATTGTTCAATTGATAAGGTAAAACTTATCATGCAGGCAGGCACATTCAATAACATGAATGATGCCATTTCCAAATTTGTCAATAGTTGCACAGAAGCAACCGGACAAACAAATACTATTCTATATTACCAAAATTACTATCCTCGTGGTGGAAACCGCGGAAGAGGTAATTATAGAGGCCGTAACTATAAAAGAGGCGGCCAAGGGTATAATAACAACAACAACTCTAGAGGTGGCTCGAACAGAGGCGGCTCAAATAGAGGTAATAATAGAAGTAATAATCAAGTACGAGTAACACAAAGTAGTTCGGAAAACCAGCAAGCCCCCTTGAGCAACAATACATAAAAGTTTTTAATATAAATCTAAATCTCAGCAGCATAATTAAAATAGAGAATCAAAAAAATAATAAACCATTAACATTACTAATAGATACAGGAGCTAGCATATCAATTCTAAAAGATAATAGCATATGTTCTGTAATTAATCAAACCTTCAAAACAAATATAACAGGAATTGGTCAGGGAACAATTCAATCAATTGGACTAGCAACAATTGATTTACTCTTCGATTATTTCATAATCAGTCATGACTTCCAAATAGTTAATAATGAATTCCCCGTACCGTGTGACGGAATCTTGGGACTTGACTTCATTCGAAAATTCGATTGCATATTAGATTATCAAAACGATGAATTAATACTAAAACCACAATCACTTAAATTCCAAATACATGTGCCACTCTTACACAATGTTATCGACAATTCAATATTATTGCCAGCAAGGTCGGAAGTAGTGAGAAAAATCACACTTCAGACAAATGAAGATGCTGTTTTAGTACCAAATCAGGAAATTCATCCTGGGGTATTTATAGCTAACAGCATCGTAAAAACCAATAGTGCAATAGTTCGTATTTTAAATACAACAAATAATAATATAAATATCGAAAATCCTAGCATTGAATTCGAATCAATAGAAAATTACGAAATTAAGTCGTTCAATAAAAACCAAACCAGTAGAACTAATGAAGTCTTAAGCAAATTAAAATTCCCAGACCATGTGAAAACAAAACTTACTGAAATATGCACCAAATACAGTGACATATTTGGTTTAGAATCAGAAGCAATTTCGAGTAACAACTTTTACAAACAAAAATTAAGATTAGCAGACAAAACTCCAGTATACATTAAAAACTATAGAAATGCGGAAACAGAAAAAACAGAAATAAATAGACAAGTAGAAAAATTGATTAAAGATGGTATAGTCGAACCATCTATATCAGAATATAATAGCCCACTTCTCTTAGTTCCTAAGAAATCACCCCTAAATTCAAAAGAAAAAAAATGGCTTCTAGTAGTGGATTATAGGCAAGTAAATAAAAAACTTCTAGCAGATAAATATCCATTACCTAGAATAGAAGAAATCCTAGATCAATTGGGAAGAGCGAAATATTTTTCGTGTCTAGACCTAATGTCTGGCTTCCATCAAATTGAACTAGAAGAAAAATCTAGAAATATAACATCTTTTTCCACGAGCACTGGCTCATATCGCTTCACGCGATTACCATACGGCCTTAAAGTAGCCCCAAATTCATTTATGAGAATGATGCAACTTGCATTTTCTGGTCTAGAACCAACGCAAGCATTCCTTTATATGGATGATTTAGTTGTAATTGGCTGTTCTGAAAAGCACATGTTCAAAAATCTAACAAGCATATTCGAGCTTTGTAGAAAACACAACCTTAAACTAAATCCAGAGAAATGTTCATTCTTTATGCACGAGGTAACATACCTTGGCCATAAATGTACGGACCATGGCATCCTTCCGGATGATAAAAAATATGATGTAATTAAAAATTATCCAACTCCAACAGATCCGGATAGTGCACGACGTTTCGTCGCTTTTTGTAATTACTATAGAAGATTCATTAATAACTTCGCACAATACTCACGTCACTTGACAAGACTGTGCAAGAAATATGTCCAATTCAAATGGACTCAAGAATGTGAAGAATCATTCCAATATCTTAAAAAAGCATTAATGAAGCCAACATTATTGCAATACCCTGACTTCAGCAAAGAATTTTGCATAACCACAGATGCAAGTAAACATGCATGTGGTGCTGTACTATCCCAAGAGTACAACGGTGTACAATTACCAATTGCATACGCATCCCGAGCTTTCACACAGGGAGAAAGCAATAAATCAAAATACAGAGCAGGAATTAGCTGCTATCCATTGGGCAATAAAACACTTCAGACCATATGTTTATGGAAGGCATTTCTTAGTTAAAACAGACCATAGACCCTTAACATATTTGTTTTCGATGAAAAATCCCACATCAAAATTAACCAGAATGAGACTAGACTTAGAAGAATACCAATTCACAGTAGAATACCTCAAGGGGAAAGATAACCATGTAGCGGATGCATTATCCCGCATAAGCATAGAGACACTAATTGACATGAATAGGAAAATATTAATGGTTCAAACAAGATCATCAAAAAGACAGGAAAACATCTGCGCAGATGAAAAAATAAAATTGCAAAAAGATCAAAAAGATCTAAAAGAGCCCAATGTCTATGAAGTCGTTAGAAATAACGACGTAAAGAAATTTGTGAAACTAAAATTCGGTAAAATAAATTGTTTACTTAAAAGAGGAAAATGAATCATTTCACAATTTTCAGTTAATGATTTGCATTCCAATGAAAAATTCGATTTAGGTCAATTTTTTCAAAGGCTTAATTCAGAAGCCGGAATACATAAAATTACTAACTTACAGTTGTCACCAAATGAACAAATTTTCGAATTTGTATCATTAAATGAATTTAAAAATATGGGCAATAAATATTTAAATACATTAAAAGTAGCGCTACTTACAAAAGTGACACAAATAGACAAAAATGACGAAAGTCAAATAAAAGCAATACTGTCAAAATATCATGATGATCCTATAGAGGGAGGCCATACAGGGATTACGCGTACCTTGTTAAAAATTAAGAAATACTATTACTGGCCCCAAATGACCAAGACTATTACAAAGTATGTGAAAACTTGTGCGAAATGCCAAAGATCAAAAGTAACAACACATACAAAAACTCCTTTAACAATTACAGAAACCCCAATCAATGCTTTTGATAGAGTAATAGTAGACACCATCGGTCCACTACCAAAATCAGAGCAAGGCAACGAATATGCAGTTACACGATATGTGACTTAACAAAATATCTAGTTGCCATACCTATCCCAAACAAAAGTGCAAAAGTCGTAGCTAAAGCTATATTTGAAGATTTTATTCTGAAATACGGTCCAATGAAGACGTTCATTACGGACATGGGTACAGAATATAAAAATTCAGTTATAGAAGATTTATGTAAGTACCTTGGTATCAAAAACATAACTTCAACAGCACACCACCACCAGACAGTTGGGACAATAGAACGAAGTCATCGAACTTTCAATGAATACATTCGTTCATACATCTCTGCAGACAAATCTGATTGGGATGTCTGGATTCAATATTTCACTTATTGCTTCAACACGACACCATCAGCAACGCATGAGTATTGTCCATACGAACTAGTATTTGGCAGACTACCAAAACAGTTCATAAATTTAAACAATACTAAGTACATAGATCCTATTTATAATTTAGATGACTATTCTAAGGAAATAAAGTTTAGATTACAAATAGCATACAAAAGAGCTAGAATTATGTTAGAAAAAGCCAAGGCTAATAGGAAATCATCATATGATGAAAGAACAACAAATTTTGAATTAAAAGTAGGAGATAAAGTACTTATAAGAAACGAAACAGGGCACAAATTAGACCCAGTATATTTAGGATCATATATAGTAGAGAAAATAGAAGATAAGGACAACATTTTTATTAAAGATAGTAAAGATAAAAAACAAAAAGTTCATAAGAATAGATTAAAAATTTTTAATTCTTAATAATCCAATTTTCTTTATGAATTCGAATTCCAAAAAAAAAATATATAACGGCCTGATCAACCGAATGAAAAAAAAAAAAAAAACTTTTTACAAATAAACGAATTATAAATTTTTATACCTTTAATAATTTTGTATTTTTATACTCCAACATTTTTAAATTTCTTGTTATATTCAAAAAAAAAAAAAAATTTTTTTGCAAATAAACGAAATATTACAATAAAACGTATCTTGAAACAAAATTTTTTATAACTTTAATACTTTTGTATTTTTATATTCCAACATTTTTTAAATTTCTTGTCATATTCAAAACAAAAAAAAAAATTTTAATTTTTATAAAAAAAAAAAAAATAAAAACCTTAATAATTAAGTTCATTTAATAACTACACATTCATAATGTTACGTTATTTCTCTAAAAGGGGAGGTGTAGTGCGTATATGCCCGTACAGAATACCCTGTATTCAAATATAAAGTATGCAGCACTTTGTTGCATACAATAACAATAATAACGTAAACAAGCCCAGAGCCAGCTTATGTATTGGCTCGGTCTCAGATTACGCAGCGCGGTTCACTAGCCTCACTAGCTGACCGTTTATGCTTACGCTGCAGATCCCACGCTCCGTCTGAGCGCATTCCGTGAGCAATATATATGCTCACTAATACACGCATATGCGAGCTACTCACTCTCCCTCTCTTTGTAGCTGTTAACGAATAACAGCATAAGAATATATGTATATCCATAGGCTAAGCTCTCATGGTAAAAACTGAATAAAATCATTATTAATATCCAAGCTAACCAGCACTGACGTGCTGCTGTAATTATTTCCAAACTGATAAAGATATTCATATCACATGCTTCTGCAGTGTATCTTGGTATACTGGGCATCCTCTGTATGTGGCGATGTGGCTGCCTTTACAGTTGGCACATTTTTCATCCTGGTGTCTTGGCTTTGTGCATTCTGCTGAGTGATGGCTTCCGGCGCACTTGTAGCATGTGTAGTCTCGCTTCTTGCAGTCCTTGGTTTTGTGGTCGAACTTTTGGCATTTATGGCATTGCTCTATGTTGTCAGGGTTGGCAGTGTATTTAATGATGCTGACCAGGAAGGTGCCAATTTGTTCAATTTCATATATTTCTTGGTTGTTTTCTTTTACTTCTAGGTCTACAATATATGAAGCTGTTGGACGCTGGGTTGCATGGCTTATGATGTTCTTGGCTGAGCGTACTGTGTGTCCAAGGTGGGCTAATTTGAGCGTTATCGAGTCTATGGGTGTGGAAGGATGGAGTCCTCTGATGATGACTTTGTACGATTTGGGTCCAAGCAGGCTGTTTTCGGTGTAGGTGGCCTTGTATAGGCAGCTACAGAGTTTTAAAAGGGCTCTGTGCTTTTCCATGGTGCTACAAACAAATCTCATTTCATCATATCTGATGGCTAGAGTGTAGAAGCTATCTTCTCCCACTTCGATTTCAGCCATTCTGACCAACTTCCCCACGTTTTGGACCTTCGGGACGACAATGTACGGTATTGTGGTGTTGTCTTCGTTGTATGTTCCGCTCATGTTGGTCGAGCTGTTGATTGGAGTAGAGATAATATGGCTTTAGTAACAGGTAAGTTTTTATTTTACAGGTAAGTAATTGGTTTGTTTTGTTCAGTAGTTTTCTTATGTTTTAACAGGTGAGTTTAATTTTTGTTTTTTGTTGTTTTTTTTTTTTAAAGGTGGGCAAGTGGTGGAATTATTGAATATTGTTATTAGGTTTTATACAGGTAAGTTTATATTTTGTTTACAGGTGACTGAGTTGGTAATTTGCGGATTTTTTTTCCAAATAGGCTTTTAACGGGTAAGTTTTTATTATTTGCAGGTAAGTACTTTTTCTTTTTTACAGGTGAATATATTGTTGTTAATAGGCTTTTGACAGATGAGTTTTAAGTTTTAATCAGGTGGGTAAGTAGTGAGTTTTGTAGGGTTGGCTGGGTTGTTTTAATTCTGGTGTGCCTTGTCTATGAAGTTTGGAAGTTAGCGTTGAATACTTTTAGGGATGAATTTATTTATACTGTGTTTGGCAATGTATATGTGGAAATATTGGTTGGAATTACATTTCGTATTTTGATGCGGACCTAAAAATTGTTTACCTATTGACGGGCGTATATATAATGGACTCACAATGATTTATAGTATTAATAAGTTAATTTGTGTGTAAGTAGTTGTTAATTTTGTCTTTAATTTTTATTTGGGTAGAAATGTATATCAGTCTGGCAATGGCCAGCCGTTAGCATATTTGCTTATATCTAATAGAGATATGTTTAAGCCTGGCAATGCCGAGCATTGTGGAAAATTTTGCCTATATTTGCTTGCGTATGTATATGCGCGTCGGTTTGGCTTTGACGCCAGTAATATTGTCGCCATTATTGTGGCGTCTGTATTTTCGCGGCTGTATACCAACACAATCGTATGCTATGGTATTGGGATTATGGGACTCATATGGACAATTTTGGAGTTTTATGAAAACTATATATCCAGACTTACCCCAATTGTCACAAGTTTCTATTTATATTGGATTTTTTGGGTTTTATTTGGTTGGTTGACGCTTTATTTTAATGGGATGTTTGGCCTCGAATAGAGACTTACACTTTGATGAAATGGAGTTGGATTAGAATTGGTGATTCCACAGTGCTTTTTCCGTTATTCAGTTTAGACAAAATAGCAGCGTTCTTGCGTTAATAGTTTGTATTTTTCACTTTTTGTTCACTTTTAATAGGTTTTAATAGTTTTTTGATTTTGATTTTTTTTTTCCGATTTTCACTTCTTCACTTGCGCAGACTATCGTGGCTTTTGGCTTTGAACCTGAGAGTATCGCCTAGGGATCGTACGAGTATCAGTGAGCATGTCGATGTATCGATTGATGGTCGATCACCCAGGCAAAATATCGCACTGATGCGCGTTTTTTTTGGCTGCTTGGATATTGGGATGATGCGAATTGGCACACAATAAGTTAGCTGTACGATTGTTATTTGTTTTGAAAATATATAATATATTTTGGCATGATATGAATCAACTTTATGACATTTTCAGGCACGATTTAAATCGGCTGCGCGGTTGTTGTTTGAATGGGCATATATGATATTTTCAGGTACAATTTGAATTGGCTATGTGGTACCCGTGGCTCTTTATATTTTACTAGCTTGAGGTTAGGGGGATGTTGGTGGTCAGGTGGCTGCAGGTTGGCACTGGTGGGTGCACCGGGAGCGCTTTGCTATCTTTTCAATAGCGTCTGGCGCATCTTAGTCTCACTTTGGCTGTGCTGTGGTATCTGGTATGACTTGACAATAGTATTGAGAAATTTGGACAAATTGATACTTTGAGACGGGCCTATTCAGACTGAACATGTGGAAATATAATGACTTTTGGAATTAATTCCAAGTTTGGATACTGACAGACACTGGTATTCGCCCAGAAATGGGTATACAATTATATGTACAATTATTTGGACAATTTGGTTTAGCGTGGCAGTGGCCAACTGCGGACAGTGTATGAATAAACAGATTTAATTGACTAATTTATGCACATATGCACTTATGAATTTATATTTGGGTCCTTTGGAGCGGCATCACTTGAGCACAGTCACATTTAGGCCGGCGTCTGGTGGTATCTGCTGGAGCAGGGGCAATTGCGGCTTGTATGAGTGTGTGCACAATTTGCACACAGACATAAAATGGATCGGCAACGTTCAAATGTATTGACATTTGGAATTGGCTGGTGATCTTGGCTACGCAATATTGGTCTCCATAGGACAATCTGGCAGTCCTTGGCTATATACTTATTTGAAAGAGAGAATTCCAGTTGGCTTTGGAATGTGCACCTGTGGCATGCTGGATCCTTTCGTGGAAGAGAAAAGTGTTATTATTGGCATTGCACAGTTTAAGTCGGCTGTGTGGTTGTTGTTTAATGGTCATATATAGGATATTTAGGCACAATATAAGTCGGCTGGGCTGTTTGTGGCTGGTATGAGGCAGTCTTGTGGTCAAGAGCGTCCGGGTGAGAACTGTCAGAGATAATGATGTTGCGCACAGGGCGCTTCATCACTATGTTTCATCATATTGTGCTCACCCTTGGCTCTTTATATTTACGTGTTTGTATATGGTTCTTCATATTTTACGTGTTTGTAAATGGTTTGTCGTACTGGTTTGGTGTTTCGTACTAGCTTCACTGATTTTGGTTTGGCTATGGTGATGTGGCTCTTGTTGTGTTGGTGCATAGTTTGTTAGTAAATTGTTAGGGCGTCGCTTCTTGCTTCACCGATTTGAGACCATGCAGTGGCATGGGGGTTTTTAGCGGTCCAAGTATGGCTGAGCAGGAGTGTCGTCTTATTGACGGTTAGTAGGTTAGTGGCTGTAGTTGATTGTTGGTGTTTAGTTGGCTGTCAATTGTGGGGTATTTTGTACCAGGTGGGTTGGTTAATGGTGTTTTTGTTGCTTGGCTGGTGGTTTATAAGTTAGTTTTTGGATTTGATCTGTTAATCAGAGTATTTAGGGCATTAGGCGTTGGGATTGGTTGCAGGTATTGTCAAGTGTTTGAATGGCTTGTTTATGTATTTGGAGCATTTTGTGTTTGTATACATATATACAATTTATTGCCATTGGGTGCGGATCGACTATATTCAGAGCCAATGTTTGAATATAGTATAATTTGACTAGCTTGCTGGTAGGCTTGTTTTAGGTGTTTGGCTTTGCATATGTATGTAAATATATGGTATATGCAGGTTATGGATTATTGTTTTGCTACCATGCTTGGTGTGGTTTAACTATAAGTCTATTTGGTACTAGCTTGATGCTAAGTACGTGATGGCGGTCCGGATCCGTGGCCTTTGGAGGCTGAGATCGGACGGTTTACCGCTTGACGCCACCAAGTGGACCACACGGCCTATTGGACGTTCTTTAGATTGGGCAAATGTTGGTTTTGCATGTGATAGCTTTGTTTAGCTATAATGAGTTTAAGCTGGTTGGTGCTTTTGTTGTGTAAGGGGATGGTTGTTTTTAGTTGTCCAAGTATGGCTGAGCTGGAATGTTGTCTGGTTGACGGTTAGTAGGTTAGTTGAGTCAGTTTATTGTTTGGCTTGTTTGGGACTGTTTGGCATAAGAGTGCTGCCGGCTAGCGTTGATTTGGTGGATTATTGTGCGTCCTTATGATTACTGCTCACTCACCTGGTTTACACATGCCCAAAAGGACAGTGCTCCAGGCACCCAAGCTAAGCAGTTATTGTTAGCCAGGTGTGACTGTTTTGGGCATATGGGTGCGGTTGTGAAATTGGACTTTGGTTAGTTTTGTTACTGCTCACTCACCTGGTTTACCCATGCCCAAAAGGACAGTGCTCCAGGCACCCAAGCTAAGCAGTTATTGTTGGTCAGATGAGACTGTTTTGGCACATTGTGTAGGATGGTGCAGATATTGGTCATTATTTCTGCTCACTTGCCTGGTTTACACATGCCCAGGTGGACAGTGCTCCGGGCACCCAAGCTAAGCAGTTATTGTTGGTCAGATGGGACTACTTTGGGCATAAGGATTGTATGGTGCCGTTTTTATGGTGTTAGTGTGGCCAACTGTTTGGATGGCATGTAAGGCATATAAAATGGGATTCAGGAAGTTATTCTTGTTGCCTGGTAGGACGTCAATATATACTCTGGTAGACGACTGTGAGCCTGAAACATACACTTTAGGGTCTCTTCTCAGTCTCTATTCCAGCGCACAGCAGGCCTTACATATTGAAATGTTGTTGGTTAGTTTTGTTATTGTTTGTTATTTTATTGTTAATAGTATTTTGGGATTTGTTTTAACTAATTATAATTGTTATTGTTTTATTTTGATTTTAACTTGACTATTGTTAATTATTATTATAGTTTTATTATTGTTATTATTTTTATGTTTTTTGTTATAATTGTTATCGTATTGTCGACATTTGTTGTTTATTTGATTTTAGCATGGCCTGTATTTCGGGTAGTTTTTTATGGGAGTGAGACTTGTTCGGTCAAAAGTTCTTAATTGAAAGGATCGTTCTGTTTTATGTTTTCATTTGTTTATTCATGGTTAAGCTAGTATGAATTTGCTTTTGGTAAGTTGTTAGTTTTAACATATTGGTTTGTTTTGTTCTTTTATTTTGGCTTGGTTTGAAAGTTGGCTTCGTTTGTTTTTGGCTATTTAAGTTTAAACAGGTAAGTTTGTATGAGTCAAATATAGTTTGTTTTATTTTATTTCTTAGATTCAACATATTTGTTTTTCCCTGTTTACATATTGAAATGTTGTTGGTTAGTTTTGTTACTGTTTGTTATTTTATTGTTAATAGTATTTTGGGATTTGTTGTAACTGATTTATAATTGTTATTGTTATTGTTGTTTTATTTTGATTTTAACTTGACTATTGTTAATTATTATTATAGTTTTATTATTGTTATTATTTTTATGTTTTTGTTATTATTGTTATCGTATTTTCGACATTTGTTGTTTATTTGATTTTAGCATGGCCTGTATTTCGAGTAGTTTTTCATGGGAGTGAGACTTGTTCGGTCGAAAGTTCTTAATTGAAAGGATCGTTTTGTTTTATGTTTTCATTTGTTTATTCATGGTTAAGTTAGTATGAATTTGCTTTTGGTAAGTTGTTAGTTTTAACATATTTGTTTGTTTTGTTCTTTTCTTTTGGCTTGGTTTGAAAATTGGTTTCGTTTGTTTTTGGCTATTTAAGTTTAAACAGGTAAGTTTGTATGAGTCAAATATAGTTTATTTTATTTTATTTCTTAAATTTAACATATTTGTTTTTCCCTATTTTATTTTAATTTCTTAGGCTAGTTAGTTTCTAGTTTTGATATTTTTGGTTTTATTTTGGCATAGTTTTATGTTTACATGTTAGTTTGTGCTGTTCTTCAGGTTGGCTTTATTTTGGCTTCGTTTGTTTTTGGCTATTTAAGTTTAAACAGGTAAGTTTGTATGAGTCAAATATAGTTTATTTTATTTTATTTCTTAAATTTAACATATTTGTTTTCCCTATTTTATTTTAATTTCTTAGGCTAGTTAGTTTCTGGTTTTTAATATTTTTGGTTTTATTTTGGCATAATTTTTTGTTTACATATTAGTTTGTGCTGTTCTTCAGCTTGGCTTCGTTTGTTTTTAGTTTTAACAAGTAAGTTTCCATGAGTTAAATATGGTATGTTTTTATTTCATTTTTTAGGTTAGGTTGTTCTTATTTTTATTTTTGTTTCTTATGCTAGTTAGTTTCTAGTTTTAATATATTTGTTTTAGTTTGTTTGGTTACTTAGTTGCTTAATTGTAAGTTTTAGCATATTTGCTTTGTCTTATTAGTTAAGTTATTTTCGATATTTGTTTTTGTTTAATGTATAGCTGTTAGGTATTTATTATTTTGTTATTGGGTTGTGTTTGTTTCATATGTCTTATGAAAATCCCTCCAGCCCTCCTCGAAGAGTCTTGCGATTTCTGAAATGGTCAGTTTTTCTGGGCTTGATGGTGTTGCTTTGGATGTCGATGGTTTGGGTGCTTTTGGTGAGGTATCGCTTTGTCTTTGTTGTGGTGATTGTTGTTGCTTCTGCAGTGCATCTTGGTATACTGGGCATCCTCTGTATGTGGCGATGTGGCTGCCTTTACAGTTGGCACATTTTTCATCCTGGTGTCTTGGCTTTGTGCATTCTGCTGAGTGATGGCTTCCGGCGCACTTGTAGCATGTGTAGTCTCGCTTCTTGCAGTCCTTGGTTTTGTGGTCGAACTTTTGGCATTTATGGCATTGCTCTATGTTGTCAGGGTTGGCAGTGTATTTAATGATGCTGACCAGGAAGGTGCCAATTTGTTCAATTTCATATATTTCTTGGTTGTTTTCTTTTACTTCTAGGTCTACAATATATGAAGCTGTTGGACGCTGGGTTGCATGGCTTATGATGTTCTTGGCTGAGCGTACTGTGTGTCCAAGGTGGGCTAATTTGAGCGTTATCGAGTCTATGGGTGTGGAAGGATGGAGTCCTCTGATGATGAGGTGTCAGTGTAGGTGTCATTGTATAGGCAGCTACAGAGTTTTAAAAGGGCTCTGTGCTTTTCCATGGTGCTACAAACAAATCTCATTTCATCATATCTGATGGCTAGAGTGTAGAAGCTATCTTCTCCCACTTCGATTTCAGCCATTCTGACCAACTTCCCCACGTTTTGGACCTTCGGGACGACAATGTACGGTATTGTGGTGTTGTCTTCGTTGTATATTCCGCTCATGTTGGTCGAGCTGTTGATTGGAGTAGAGATAATATGGCTTTAGTAACAGGTAAGTTTTTATTTTACAGGTCAGTAATTGGTTTGTTTTGTTCAGTAGTTTTCTTATGTTTTAACAGGTGAGTTTAATTTTTGTTTTTTGTTGTTTTTTTTTTTAAAGGTGGGCAAGTGGTGGAATTATTGAATATTGTTATTAGGTTTTATACAGGTAAGTTTATATTTTGTTTACAGGTGAGTGAGTTGGTAATTTGCGGATTTTTTTTCCAAATAGGCTTTTAACGGGTAAGTTTTTATTATTGCAGGTAAGTACTTTTTCTTTTTTACAGGTGAATATATTGTTGTTAATAGGCTTTTGACAGATGAGTTTTTAGTTTTAATCAGGTGAGTAAGTAGTGAGTTTTGTAGGGTTGGCTGGGTTGTTTTAATTCTGGTGTGCCTTGTCTATGAAGTTTGGAAGTTAGCGTTGAATACTTTTAGGGATGAATTTATTTATACTGTGTTTGGCAATGTATATGTCGCAGTGTGATAGGTCAGGAAGGCCGTGTCGCAGTGTGATTCCTAGTAATTGTACGCGGGTACATTCCTCAGTAGCATTCTGGGAATTCGGGGATTCGGGGAATTCCCTGCTTTTGCTTTACTAGCTGATATTGAACGAAAGCACGGCAGCAGAGGCAGAGACGCTCTGCTGCTGAGTGAGGTTCGATGGTAAGATACCAAGAGTCTTGAGTAAGACAGAGATGGCTACATACACTCGACATGAGTGAGTTTACGACATGAGTGCGTAGGCTGACACAGTCAGTTGAGCTTGGGTATTTGAACCGATCGGAACTCGCTGTGCAGCCGCGTCAATCATCAGAAGTATCAACATGGATGACATACCTTTGCCGCCGACAGACATACCCCTGCCGCCGACATCAGAAGTGGGATTAGCTCCGCCAAAAGAGGACAGCTCTAACTTATTAAGGGCAGCCTTAGAAGAGCAAAATCGTAATCTAATGGAAATAATAAAATCCATGCAAGCACCAAGAGCACCGGCAATAGACGGGAGAGCACTCCACGTCACTCTACCCAAGTTTTGCCCTGACACCGCTGGAGCAGATGCATCAGCTTGGTGTACTACAGTGGGCCTAATCTTCGCGGATAATGCTCTCGAAGGCAGTGCGCTTGTGATTGCGTTAAGCAAAGCATTAGAAGGCAGTGCATCGCAATGGCTGTCCCAAATATGCTTCGCTGGCATCACATGGCCGCAGTTTAAGGAACTCTTCATCCAACGTTTCGTGGGCATTGAGACAACTTCTGCCATACTGATGAACATTTTGAACGGACGTCCCAAAACTGGAGAGAGTTTTGCTGAGTACGGCAGTCGCATAGTCACCCTATTGCTCTCTAAGTGGAAGGCAAAGAATTTGGAGGAGATTGCTGTATCAGTAGCGTTAGCCCACATGGCTCAAATGGATAATAATTTGTTGCGTTGGCTGTTTACAACGAATGTGACGACTCGTAATGAGCTGCAGCAGCAGCTACAGGCTTACGCTTTCAAGAAGCGTAACAACGAGGAGGACGGATATTCGACTGGTCCGGATAAGAAGAAAACAAGAATGCAGTCGCAGGTGAAGTGCCATTGTTGTGGAAAGGCTGGTCACAAATATTCAGAATGCCGCTCTCGAATGGGAAAAGCATCAGCCCCAACAGAAAGGAGTTATAGCGTGAGCAGCACGTCAGGAGTGAAGGATCGATCAAAAATTAAATGTTTTAAGTGCGATGAAATCGGACATGTGGCTTCTGTATGCCCCAAAAATCGTACTGGTGGAAACAGCAAGAGCTACGAGAAGCGAGTTGACGTTTGTACAGTAGCCCCACCAAGTGGAACAATTACCTTATCCGGTGAGTCTATTCCATATTGTTTCGATTCTGGAGCCGAATGCTCACTGGTCAAGGAGAGTGTTGCGGAAAAATTCACCGGAAAACGATTTCACAATATTGTAACTTTAAATGGCATAAGTAACGATTCAATTTGTAGCACCTTGCAAGTTCTGAGTAATATTAATATTGAACAATATTGTTTAGAAGTTTTATTACATGTGGTTATGGACAAATATTTGAAGCATGAAGTGTTGATTGGCCGTGAGGTTTTAAGCCAGGGCTTTGGTGTATCAATTGATGCAGATAAATTTTGCTTTTATAAGACAAAAAGAGTAAATGTTCTGAGTCTAGTGAAGTATGAAGAAATCATAAATTCTGATACCAATTTAAATGATTCTGATAAGACGATATTGAACAATATGTTGAGATGTCACTCTGATAGGTTTATCGACGGAATTCCAATGACTCCATGACAATGATCCACAAAAGACTGTGCAACGCCGACCTTATAGGCTTAGCGAAGATGAGAGGAAGCACGTTCGGTGCAAAATTGATGAATTGCTTACATCAAAAATTATTCGTCCCAGCTGTTCACCATTCGCTAGTCCCATGATGCTGGTTAAGAAGAAAAATGGCACAGATCGTCTTTGTGTAGATTACCGCGTTTTAAATGACAATACAATTGCCGATAAATATCCTTTGCCTCTTATTTCGGATCAAATAGCTCGTCTTCGTGGTGCAAGGTACTTTTCGTGTATAGATATGGCAAGTGGATTTTACCAAATCCCAGTACACCCAGATTCCATTGAGCGAACGGCTTTCGTTACACCTGATGTACAGTACGAATTCTTAACCATGCCCTTTGGTCTGAAGAACGCACCTTCTGTGTTTCAGCGTGCAATAATAAAAGCCCTGGGTCCGTTGGCACACACATTCGCAATTGTTTACTTTGACGATGTTATGGTAGTAGCTAAAACAAAAGATGAAGCGTTAGAACGACTAGAGATAGTGTTGGACACCTTAAGTAAAGCCGGATTTTCATTTAATATAACGAAATGTTCGTTTCTTAAAACTAAAATCGAGTACCTTCGGTTTGAAATAACGAATGGAGAAATTCGGCCAAATGCACGAAAGATCCAGGCATTGATAGGGTTGCCACCTCCGGAAACTGTAACTCAATTACGACAGTTCATTGGTTTAGCTTCTTACTTTCGGCAATTCATTCCAAAATTTTCCGAAATATTAAAACCATTGTACATGCTTACTTCAAAGAATAATGCTAATTTTGTCTGGTTGTCAGAGCATGAACAAATACGTTTGAAAATAATAGGTGTATTGACACAGGCCCCAGTATTAACTATATTTGATCCACAATATCCAATAGAATTGCACACAGATGCCAGCTCCATTGGTTACGGGGCGATATTGTTACATAAAATCGAAAATAAATCGTATGTAGTGGAGTATTATAGCAAATGTACTTCTCCGGCTGAAGCAAAATACCACTCGTACGAACTCGAGACTTTAGCAGTTGTCAATGCTATGAAGCATTTTAGGCATTATTTACAAGGTCGTAAATTTGTCGTTTACACAGATTGTAACTCTTTAAAGGCCAGTCGCACCAAAATGGAATTAACACCGAGAGTGCATAGATGGTGGGGGTTTCTACAGTCATTTAATTTCGATCTCGAATATAGAAAAGGGGAGCGAATGGCGCATGTCGATTTCCTTTCCCGAAATCCACTGTCACAAGGAAATAAGTGTGCGGATAAAATAATTGAGAAGCGTATTAATCTTACTGAAGTGACCGACAATTGGTTGGTGTCCGAACAGCAGCGCGATCCTGAAATAATCAATATTTCATCCAAGTTACGCAATAACGAGTTACCGGAAAATTTAAATAAAACATTTGAATTAAGAAAGGGCATATTGCATAGAAAAATACAGAGAAATGGTAAAACAAGGTGCTTGCCGGTAATTCAAAGGGCGTTTAGGTGGGCAGTGATCAACCACGTACATGAATCTGTTATGCATTTGGGATGGGAAAAAACATTGGATAAGGTATATGGATATTACTGGTTCGAGAATATGTCCAAGTATGTACGTAGATTTGTGGAAAATTGTATCACGTGCAAACTAACAAAACCCCCAAATGGAAAGGTCCAGGCAGAATTGCACCCAATTCCTAAGATAGAGATACCATGGCACACAGTACACATCGACATAACGGGTAAAATGAGTGGCAAAAACGACTTGAAGGAATACGTCATTGTTTTAATAGATGCCTTCACCAAGTTTGTTTATTTTTACCACACACTGAATATAGACACTGAAAGTTGTATTAAAGCTGTGAAATCGGTTGTGGCGCTATTTGGGTTGTTTTGCTAGCTCAGGCTTTCGCAATTTCTGTTCCGCTCAAAAGGTTCAACTGCATTTGATCGCTACCGGAGCTAGTAGGGCAAATGGACAGGTTGAACGCGTGATGAGCACACTTAAGACAATGCTGACGGCAGTTGAAACGAGTCAGAGATCATGGCAGGATGCATTGGCTGAAGTACAACTGGCCATGAATTGTACTGCAAATCGAGTCACCAAGTTTAGCGCTTTAGAGCTATTAATAGGAAAAGAAGCTAGGCCTTTTGGTTTATTGTCAATAAACGAAGAAGACAATGATGTAGATAGAGAACAGATTAGAATTCAAGCCAAGGAAAACATGGAAAATAATGCAAGATATGACAAACACAGATTTGACAAAAATAAGGCAAAGATTATGAAGCATAACGTAGGTGATCATGTTTTACTGAAAAACGAAGAACGGCATCAGACAAAGCTCGACCCTAAATTTAAAGGTCCATTTGAGGTGATCAAAGTCTTAGACGGCGATCGATATGAACTAAAATCATTGGTTAATAAGCGAACGTATAAATATTCACATGAGTGGCTAAGAGCGCTACCAAGCAGACAAATAATTAACGAATTAAACGAAGAATTCGATGGCCTAAGTGATGTCGATTCCCAGGAGAGGAACGAACCAATCGGCGGCGTTAGTAAGCGTGCGTCTGTGTCCCAAGAGGGGAATTGAGGACCGCACCATAACAGCTGTCTCACAGGGATGAGAAGTGTTATGGCGGGGGTCAAGGTGACGGGTACATTCCTCAGTAGCATTCTGGGAATTCGGGGATTCGGGGAATTCCCTGCTTTTGCTTTACTAGCTGAAATTGAACGAAAGCACGGCAGCAGAGGCAGAGACGCTCTGCTGCTGAGTGAGGTTCGATGGTAAGATACCAAGAGCCTTGAGTAAGACAGAGATGGCTACATACACTCGACATGAGTGAGTTTACGACATGAGTGAGTTTACGACATGAGTGCGTAGGCTGACACAGTCAGTTGAGCTTGGGTATTTGAACCGATCGGAACTCGCTGTGCAGCCGCGTCAATCATCAGAAGTATCAACATGGATGACATACCTTTGCCGCCGACAGACATACCCCTGCCGCCGACATATATGTGGAAATATTGGTTGGAATTATATTTCGTATTTTGATGCGGACCTAAAAATTGTTTACCTATTGACGGGCGTATATATAATGGACTCACAATGATTTATAGTATTAATAAGTTAATTTGTGTGTAAGTAGTTGTTAATTTTGTCTTTAATTTTTATTTGGGTAGAAATGTATATCAGTCTGGCAATGGCCAGCCGTTAGCATATTTGCTTATATCTAATAGAGATTTTGCCTATATTTGCATGCGTATGTATATGCGCGTCGGTTTGGCTTTGACGCCAGTAATATTGTCGCCATTATTGTGGTGTCTGTATTTTCGCGACTGTATACCAACACAATCGTATGCTATGGTATTGGAATTATGGGACTCATATGGACAATTTTGGAGTTTTATGAAAACTATATATCCAGACTTACCCCAATTGTCACAAGTTTCTATTTATATTGGATTTTTGGGGTTTTATTTGGTTGGTTGACGCTTTATTTTAATGGGATGTTTGGCCTCGAATAGAGACTTACACTTTGATGAAATGGAGTTGGATTAGAATTGGTGATTCCACAGTGCTTTTTCCGTTATTCAGTTTAGGCAAAATAGCAGCGTTCTTGCGTTAATAGTTTGTATTTTTCACTTTTTGTTCACTTTTAATAGGTTTTAATAGTTTTTTGATTTTGATTTTTTTTCCGATTTTCACTTCTTCACTTGCGCAGACTATCGTGGCTTTTGGCTTTGAATCTGAGAGTATCGCCTAGGGATCGTACGAGTATCAGTGAGCATGTCGATGTATCGATTGATGGTCGATCACCCAGGCAAAATATCGCACTGATGCGCGTTTTTTTTGGCTGCTTGGATATTGGGATGATGCGAATTTGCACAAAATAAGTTAGCTGTACGATTGTTATTTGATTTGAAAATATATAATATATTTTGGCATGATATGAATCAACTTTATGACATTTTCAGGCACGATTTAAATCGGCTGCGCGGTTGTTGTTTGAATGGGCATATATGAAATTTTCAGGTACAATTTGAATTGGCTATGTGGTACCCGTGGCTCTTTATATTTTACTAGCTTGAGGCTAGGGGGATGTTGGTGGTCAGGTGGCTGCAGGTTGGCACTGGTGGGTGCACCGGGAGCGCTTTGCTATCTTTTCAATAGCATCTGGCGGATCTTAGTCTCACTTTGGCTGTGCTGTGGTATCTGGTATTACTTGACAACAGTATTGAGAAATTTGGACAAATTGATACTTTAAGACGGGCCTATTCAAACTGGACATGTGGAAATATAATGAATTTTGGAATTTATTCCAATTTTGGATACTGACAGACACTGGTATTCGCCCAAAAATGGGTATACAAATATATATGCAATAGATTGGGTATAGTAGGATTATTTGGACAATTTGGTTTAGCATGGCAGTGGCCAGCTGCGGACAATGTATGAATAAACAGATTTAATTGACTAATTTGTGCGCATATGCACTTATGAATTTATATTTGGGTCCTTTGAGGCGGTATCACTTGAGCACAGTCAAATTTAGGCCGGCATCTGGTGGTATCCGCTGGAGCAGGGGCAATTGCAGCTTGTATGGGTGTGTGCACAATTTGCAATTTGCAATTTGTGTTTAGTTTTGCATATGTATGTAAATATATGGTATATGCAGATTATGGATTATTGTTTTGGTACCATGTTTGGTTTAATTATGGGGTTAATAGATTTTGGTTTTTGGCATGCGTGAATGGTGCATGCAGTTCATGTTAATGGGTATAGTTATTGGATTGAGTTAGTTTATAATGTTAGTGGTATTATTATGTCTTGTTGAGAATGTTGTGCTGGTTGTACTGGAATTTGATTAGGCTGTGTGAGCGGCTGTTGTTGTTGGGGTGTACTGTTAGTTTGTGCTGTAATGGATGCAATTAGCCTTTCGGTTTCTTGGAGCTTATTATTGAGGGCAAGTAATTCTCGATTTATGTCATTCATTTCATTAACACTCATTGGGAAGCGGAGCATGAAGGTACGTTCTGTGGTGTCTGGGTCGAATGGTAATCTGGAGCGTAATTCGCTAATTTTCTGGAGTAGTATGCTTTTTTCATTCAGTAGTGTGATCATATATTCTGGTTGAAGGTTGTTGTAGTAGGGCGTCCGCAGGGCTTCCAGGCGAACTTTTACAAAATGAACTTTCGTTGGGGGAGCGTTTCTGCTGTGCACAAATTTAACTCAGGTTTGAAAGAAAAACACGTTTTGTTCGCTTGAAGGTTATTTTCATCTGTTCTATTTTCTCAGAGTACATTACAATAGTACATACAAGTGTATTAGTATGAGTGTGGTGAAATTTCAGTACATGTTCCATGTACTGGTTCCGGAGTTACATGGCGGTTGGATGGCGACTGTCGGATACACTTCTTGTGTGAACATGCCGCCCGACTTGCAGTATTGCAAAAAGAAAAAGGGAGAGGGACGTGGCTCTGTTCCTACTATTGAGCACAGGAGCCGGACAATATCCACCCGAAGACCGTGTTTTGGGCCAGTGGTGCGCCGCCAAGACTCGGCAGGACGCCTTGGAGAATTAAATCCGGATATATATCCGAGCCCAAAACCAGATTGGAGATTTCCGGCTGGAACCAGCGATCGTCTGCCAATCGAACGTTATTGAAGGGCTCGTTTAGTTTCTCGCTGACGGCCTTCGTTGGAGTTTGGTACCGGAGATTTGGCATCACTTGCAGGATGACCTCTCGCTGGAAGCTAGAGGTCCTAGAGCTTATTATAGCCGAGCAAGCGTTGTCTTTACCGACGCGGGTGACGGATAGCCCGGAGGCCTTTGCCAAGGATGCGTCGATAAGACTTACCGGACAGCACGGGTCTAAAAGTGCCCGAGTGTCGCGGGTCGCCTTGCCGTTTCCGAGTCGGATGAGTGCTCTCGGGAGCACGGTTGTCCTTTTGTGTTCCATTAATGATGATAAGGAGATGGAACCAGCGGATGAAGGCGGCGCGGAGCGTCGCGCTTGGGCCTTGGTGCTGCGCCTTGTTTGCTCGCTCTGGAGATGGCATGCGACGCGCTTCTTGCAAATGAAGCAAGGTGTGATGGTCGCCCTGGCACTTGCGGCACTTGTCCTTGCGGCGACATGACTCCCCGGAATGTTGGTGAGCCAGGCAGTTTGGGCAGTATTTATTGACCAAAACTGCTCGGAGTCTCTTCTCTGGAGACAGCCGCATGAACCGCTGGCACTTTCGCAGCGCGTGGACTCCTCGGCATACTCGGCATCGGAACGATTCCGTTGCCGGTCGGCTCTTGGATCGGCCTTGTTGTTGGCGTGGAGACATCGTGCTGTTACGTGAAGAAGGTGAAAAAATATAGTAGACATTACTGATGCGGCTTTATACGGATGGTCCGCAGACCTATGGATCTAGGATTCTAGTCTTTACTGGAAATTTTACTGGATGGAAAATGGAGACTAGATTCTATCGGGAGCAGGATCAGCTTAGAGATAGGTTTCTTGGAGACACCTCGGGCTGTTAAGACATCGACCACTCGGTCTCTTTGGTCGTCGCCAGGATAGGTCGTTTGGATTCGACCTAGACGCCAGTCATTAACTGGAAGATTATCTTCTTTAATAATGACTAGATCGTCCCGTTGTAAGTCTCGCGTTGGAGTTTGCCATTTGTTTCTTTTGTGTAACTCTAAAAGATACTCATGTTTCCAACGGAGGCAGAACTGTTGTTGCAAAGCCTTCAAGCGCTGCCAGCGGTTGATGATGGACGCGGCGTTTTCCTTGATCTCTGGCTCTGTGGCGGAAAGTAGAGGACCCCCGACTAGAAAATGACCGGGATTCAGAGCTAGGAGATCAGTAGGATCTTCCGACATTGGAGATATCGGTCTTGAATTCAGGCAAGCTTCAACTTTGGATAGGAGCGTGGAAAGCTCTTCGAAGGTGTATTTGGAGGTCGATGTAGACTTATAAAATAGATTTTTGAAACTCTTTACACCTGCCTCCCACAGGCCACCCATATGCGGTGCACTAGGAGGGTTGAAGTGCCAGGACAGTTTCTGGAGACTGTAAGTGGCCTGGAGTTGAGTCTTAAGCGCTTCTAAAAAGTCGCGCGAGAGGACTTTAGCCGCTCCGACGAAGGTTTTGCCGTTGTCGGAATGCATTTGACTTGGGCACCCTCGTCGTGCCACAAATCTCGCAAATGCCGCTAGGAATTTTTCTGTGGTCAGGTCAGATGTAGCTTCTAGGTGGATGGCTTTGGTGCTGAAGCACACAAAGACGCACACGTAGCCTTTCGTAATAAGACAGGCTCGACCTGTGTAATTTTTTACATCGAAGGGGCCTGCAAAATCGACTCCTGTGTGAGTGAACGGCCGAGAGAATGTGACTCTCTCCACAGGCAAGTCGCCCATGAGCTGCGTTTGCAATTTCTTTTTACGGATGACGCAGATTTTGCAGGAATGAATTGTGGATTTGACCAACACCTTCAACTTTGGAATCCAGTACTGTGATCGTATTAAACGCATCATGAGCTGGTTGCCTCCATGCAGGGATATAAGATGGGTTAAAGCGGTCAAGAGACGCGAATATGCACATGTGTATGGCAGGATGATGGGATGCCGCTCATCGTAGCCGAGTGCTTCCGCCGCTCTTACACGACCACATGCTCGAATAATTCCCTTACCATCTAAAAAGGGGTTCAAATTGAGGAGTTTGCTGGAAGTGAGCTGTTTTTTCGTGCTCAAGCAAGTGTACTCTGACGAGTATGCTTGTCTCTGGGTCAGGAGAATGAGTTTTTCTTGTGCATAAGAAATCTCGTTGCTGTCAATTTCAATAGTTGACGGGAGCGACAATCGTTTGCAACGCTTGAAGAAGCGATAGATGTAGGCTAACACTCGCAGGGCTCGATCGAACTTGGAGAAGCGCTCGAGGAAAGAAAATGAGGGAGCCGTGTTTACGAGGTTTACCTTAATCGTACGTTGCTCTATTGTCGTATCTGGGAGGGGATCTGAAGGAATGGGCCATTGGTTCTGAGGTAGGCGTAACCATTCTGGCCCGTGCCACCACAGCTCATTGTTGACTAACGCTTGTGGTGGGGCACCTCTGCTCGCTAGGTCCGCTGGATTGTACTCGGATCGTACATGGGACCATTTATTGGAGTCGGTGGCCTGAGTAATTTTTGCGACTCTGTTTGCTACAAAGGTAGTCCAGGCGCATGGTGGCTTATGAAGCCAAGCTAGCACAATTGTGGAATCTGTCCAATAGAACCAGTCGCCGCCAGCGGAAGGTAGCTGGGGACTGAGTGCAGCGGATAACTCGGACAGAAGTGCTGCTCCGCACAGCTCTAGTCGTGGCAAGGATATCGTCTTGACCGGAGCGACCATCGTTTTCGCTGTTAGGAGATGTACTGAGATGCGATCTTGTATCTCAGTGCGCACGTAAATGGCGGCCCCATATGCACGCTGCGAAGCGTCACAAAACCCATGGTATTGGATAGTCCCCTGTGGGCGGAATTCGACCCATCTAGGGATGCGAATCGCACTGAGGCCCGGATACTCTTGCAGAAATAAATTCCACTTAATGAGAAGACTCTCAGGTAGCGGATCGTCCCAGCCCAGTTCTTGGAGCCAGATCTCCTGCATGAATATTTTTGCCTGGATAATGACTGGACCCAGCCAACCTACTGGGTCGAACAGTTTGGCAATCTGTGAAAGGACTTCACGTTTGGAGACGGACTGTTTGGTTGTTAGCTCGGATGGAGCGAAAAAGAACTCATCGGTGTCAGCTTTCTATCTGATCCCGAGAGTCTTTGCCGAACAGGCTTCCTCGATCTCTAAAAAGTCGGCGTGAAGCAAGTGGTCCTTGGGAATCGCTCTTAGCAAGTCCTTTTCATTGGATGTCCATTTTCGCAAGGGGAACCCGGCAGATTCAAGGGCCTTGCGGAGTTCTGCAATTGCTTGATCTGCTGTTGATTTGGAATGGGCTCCCGCTAGTACATCGTCGACATACATATTGTTTGCGATAATGTGACTTGCTAAGGGATAGAGCGAACGAACGTCATCAGATAACTGATGTAGTACCCGGATTGCCAAAAAGGGGGCACAGTTAACTCCAAACGTGACTGTACTGAGTTCGAAGTCACGAAGCTCGTTGTCCTTTGTTCGGAACAGAATTCTCTGATAGGGCGTGTGGTTGGGATGCACAAGTATTTGCCGATACATTTTTGTGATATCGGCATTGAATACATATCGGAAGAAGCGCCATCTTAGAATTTGAATAGTTAAGTCGGATTGCAGAACGGGCCCTGCATGTAGCACATCGTTCAGACTTTTACCATTCGATGACGGGTGGGAGGCGTTAAATACTACGCGGAGCTTGGTCGTGGTGCTGTCAGGCTTGTGAACAGCATGGTGTGGTAGATAAAAGTTATCTGAACCATTGCTTGGAGGGACTTGTCGCATGTGACCTAAGTCCAGATATTCCTGGATCACCGCATCGTACTGCTCCTTAAGGGGGGCATTTTTTGCCAGACGATTCTCATTTCGTAGAAATTGAGCTAGTGCGATGGACCTTGAATGGCCTAACTGGATGTGATCGGAATTCTTGAATGGCAGTGTGACCAAGTATCTGCCGTTTTTTATCCCTTTTAGTGGTTTTTTGAAACTTGCGCTCACAAAAAAGGTCGGATTCCTTTTCCAGCTTAACTGGAATATCCTCCACCTCCCAAAATTTTGTGAGCAGTTTATCCAAGCTCGCATTTGGATTCAGCGAGACTTGAGTCGAAAAGGATGCGACAGATTTGGCACTGGTCTTAGAAACGGGGCCTGTAAGGATCCAGCCGAAAATCGTTTCTTGACCAAGGAGAGTGCCACATATGTTGGGATAGGAGCTACCTAGCAATATGGATGGGAGGATATCGGCGCCGAGAAGCACGTCTATCTGTGAGCTCCTATAGAAAGAGGGATCGGCCAAGTGTAATTTGGAAGTTCTTCCAAAGCAGTTTGGGGGATGGTGTAGGAGGGCAAATTGCCTGCCAGCTTTGGAAGAACATAAGCCGAGGTTTCAATATGAACCCTGGGCTTTATAGGAGAGCCAATATTAAAATGGCAAAGTTTTTGAGGTTGAGCCGAAATGGCTTGATTCAAACCGGAGACCTGTGCGTCGACGGGTTGATAAGGAAGTTTAACCCTTTTGAACAATCGCTCTGAAATAAAGGTCGCTTCAGACCCAGAGTCGATTAATGCCCGGGCTGTATACTTTGTGCCCAAATGACACACTTGGATGACAGCCGTGCCGAGGAGAACACCATGTAAGTTTGCGGAAAAATAGTTTTGAACGGTAGCTTGGGTTGAAGTAGAAGTGGACTGTATTGGTGAAGGAGGGTTCAAAACTATTGGTGTTGTGGAAGCTGAGGGCACCTGGGGTCTGTCACGGTGGAGTAGCGTGTTGTGACGTCCCTTGCACGTGAAACAACTATGTGCGCTGGTGCAGTCTTTCAACTGGTGCTGTCTGGCGAAGCAGTTTAAGCACAACTTTTGTTGCTTAATGACGGAAACTCTCTCGGGTACGGACATTTGTAGAAAACGTGGGCATAGACGCACGGGATGGTTTTCCTTCTGACACAATTTGCAGTGCTGTGGCTTTGCAGTCACTGTTGCTTCGAAGGTTCTCAGGTGGTTGGACTCTTTTCTTGTGGGTTTGGACTGGGGTGGCGTATGTGCGGTAGGTCGTACATCCTCTATCGCCTCCAAGGTGCGATATCGGTCGATCAGAAATAAATTCATCTCGGACCATTGAGGGATCTCTGCCTTATCGTGGAGCGATTGTTCCCATAACGACAGCGTGAGCTTAGGCAATTTAGAGGAGCACACCCTGGACAAGTCGAGAGCCGTTAAACATCCCTGGATTGTGCCCTGAAGCTCTTTAAGGGCGGCTCCAGACTCTTGTGTTGCTGAGGGGAGATTGAAAAGAATTTTCAATTGACTATTGACTAATAGTCGCTTATTCTCAAATCTCTCCGTCAGACTCGCCCACGCTGACTGAAAGCCGTCATTCGTGAGCGGGGACTTGGAGACAATTGCTCTAGCTTCGCCGCTGGTTTTGGAATTAAGATGGAACAATTTTTCCACCGGCGTCAATCTTGGATTGTTAATATAAACAGCTGTAAACAAGTCTCGGAAAGTAGGCCAGCGTAGGTAATCCCCACTGAAAACTTCAGTGTCGCATGGCGGGAGACTGCAACCCCTGGACATGGAGAAGTTGGAGGGGGGTTGCTCAGCTTGTCTATTTAACGCCGTGGCTCTTTCTATTTTTTCGCTTAGTTGAGCCGCACATCGCTCGTAAACGGAGTACGAGTAATCATATTTAGCTTGCATAGCCACCAGGTCACTGCTGCTGCAAGCGCCTTGGTTGAGAGCTTTGGAACATAACTCGTACTCGCGTTCTACCTTTTCCTATAAAGTCTTAATCTGATCTCGTCGGACTTGGAGAGTGAACAGTGACACGTCACTGTCCGCTGCGTCATTGATCTTCACTTCAAACTGGCCTAGTCGGTCAGTTATAGAAACGAAGTCGTTCAGTGCCATTTCGCTTGACTTCTGCATTTTTTGCGTAGTCGAACGGGTAATTTTTGGGGTAATATCTCTTGTTGGAATCGGACTCACAGTCTTGCGGACGGTTGTGCTGGTACTCTCGACCTTGAGTTTCCCGAAAACTGCTCTAGGTGAGGTTAAAGGTCGCTTTGACTCCTTGACGGACGGTGCTGTGAGTCGTTTTTGGCTGTTTTGATCACCACCGATTGGCATACTAGGCTCTTCACAGAGCCAAAAATTGTATTAACCAGGTGAAATGTGATCAAATACAAATAATTTGAATCAGCAGAGAGAAAACGGAATAAGAAATGGCACAGGAACGATGGAATCGAGATATCAGAATAAAATGGAATGACCGAAATGGTGTGCACTATTGAGATCAACGAAATCGGAAAATTTTGTTAAATTAATTATTTTACTGATAATTTACTAAATTGATTCTTATTTAGTTTCCTTTAATTGAGAAAAAATCTAATTATTTCTTTATTGAAACACCAGAGAAAAGGATTTATTCTCTTTTGACAAAGCGGCCGTGTAATGGAAACGGATCGCGCAAAAAAAATGATGCTTATCGCTTATTGCTTATTGATGGTTGAGCTCAAGAAGAAGCACGTTTATTCTAAACGCAGCTCAATGAAAAGGTTTTTTGTCATAGAATTATTTATATAAATTGTTATTTTAAGAAAAATCGCACGGATATTCGATTTATTACGCAACTTGGAAACGTCTTAACTTATAATTATGTTTTATAAATTTTTTATAAGAATAAGAAAAAGTAATGTATATGTTTGTATTTTATTAAGTAAACGCAGCTCAATGGCAATGTGGAAACATACAAAAATATAAAAGTTTCTCAGAATCAGTTTATCGAAAACCGATCTTGGTACTTTACAACCCTGATGTTTGTTTACGTTTTGCACTTGCCAATTAATTGGTAAAAATAAATATATAAATTAATATTGAAGCTGCTGTGGAGGAAAATAACAAACGATACACATATAATAGGATGTGCGTGTGTGTGTATACATGCAGGTGAATTTGCACAGTGTGGTTTTAATTAATTAAATACCACTTAGAATTGTGTATTTTTATATATGTATTTAGGTATGTGATTCTTTGGTGAAGGTTGGAATGGAGAAGCGCATACACTTGTTGTTCAACGGAGCGAAAGCCTATGTGTGCAGATATGTCTTGATGTACTTGCGTACATCAATATGGCGATCGGTTAAATTTTTGGGTATGCACTTGTACATATATGTATATACATATGTACAGACACCAATATGGCGACCTTATCGGAGTCACTTTCTGTTTTATTTCCTTTTAATATTTATCACTTTTTAGATGCCTTAATGGCCACGAACAATATTTTATCTGCGGTTTTTTTGTTGAATTTTTTTAAAAACAATTGCCCCTCGCTTTAACCACGGACAATGTGAAGCGAAAAAATATGTTCAGACACACAAAAGAATTAATTAACTGGAGTTGCCGGAAATTTGGCAATGGACAAGTTGAGGTAGGTGCACTGCTACTTATCTTGGTTGAATTTGTAGATGTTCCTGGAACCTTTCCTTACAGATCCACAAATGCTTGCTGGGGCGAACTGGATATGCCAAATGTTGTAGAAAATATCCGGCTCGAAGGACCAAATGTTGTAGTAGGGCGTCCGCAGGGCTTCCAGGCGAACTTTTACAAAATGAATTGTCGTTGGGGGAGCGTTTCTGCTCTGCACAAATTTAACTCAGGTTTGAAAGAAAAACACGTTTTGTTCGCTTGAAGGTTATTTTCATCTGTTCTATTTTCTCAGAGTACATTACAATAGTACATACAAGTGTATTAGTATGAGTGTGGTGAAATTTCAGTACATGTTCCATGTACTGGTTCCGGAGTTACATGGCGGTTGGATGGCGACTGTCGGATACACTTCTTGTGTGAACAAAGGTTTTGTATCGGTTTCTTTTTGGGTGGTTATGGAGCCATGGTGCGTTGTATTGGCCTAACGTGTTTGTTTAGCTGTTCCATATATCTAGCACGACTTTTAGCTGAGCGAAATGGTACATATGGGGTAGTGACTAGTTTTTTGGCTTCAATGTTTGAATGATTTCCTAGTCTTTTGGCATGCTTGGCAGAGAGTTGATCGTATGTGTCTTCGACGGTGCTAACGTTGAGTTCATTATGGATTTCGCTATTTCTGGTTAGTAGTGGGGGATTTTTGATAGTGCGTAGTGTAGTATTTTGGAATGTAATTACTTTATTTACCTGGGTATCACTGGTAAGTGCTCCCCAGATTGGGATGGCATACTGCCAAATTGGGGCGATCATTTGTTTATATAATAGAGTTTTGCAGTTTAGTGTAAGCTTGCTATTGTTATTTATCAACCAGTCAAGTTGGGCTTTTCTGGATTTGAGTTTGGTTGTCAGGGCAGCGACATGATTGCAGAAATTCAGTTTTTTGTCTAGTTTAACACCCAGATAAGGGTGTGAATCTTTAGTGATTATTTTTTGGCCCATAATTTTTGGTGAAAATGTGTTTGGAATGAATTCATTGTTCTCTTTTAGGGAGAAGAGTATGTGGGCTGTTTTGGTGGCATTTATTTTAATACACCATTTGTTGGTCCATTTTTCTAAGGCCTCAAGCATAATGCTAACTTGTTCAATGGCAGTAATTGCTGATTGATTGGCAAACATGACGACAGTGTCGTCGGCATAGGTCGCTAGTAAGGCTGCTGAGTCTCGTTGTATGTTTGTAAGGACATTTTCTGGATTGGGCATGTCTGCAGTATAGATAGTGTATAGGACAGGTCCTAATACACTACCTTGTGGTACTCCAGCTGAGATGGTTTTTGGTGTGGATTTGGCACCCTCATGGCATTGAACCATATAGGTTCTGTCTGTTAGGTAATGTTTAATGATGGCATACAGGGTGTATGGAAGTATTGATTTAAGTTTATAAAAGAGTCCTGGATGCCAGACTCGATCGAAAGCCTCTTGTATATCTATAAAGACGGCTGAACAGAATTGGTTTCTTTCATAGGCTTTTAGGATGAATTGGGTAACTCTTGCCAATTGTTGTTCGGTGTTGTGTTCATAGCGAAAGCCAAATTGATGATTTGGTATGGTGTTTATGAATGTTTTGGCTTTTCTAATAATTTGGATAGCCCAGATAGAAGACTTATTGGCCTGTATGAGGCAAGTTGTTCAGTTGGTTTGCCTGGCTTTGGGATCATGGTGACTACAGCCATTTTCCATTGCTTCGGAAAATGGCCAAGTCGTAGTGAATTATTGTAGATTAATATGAGATATAATAGGGCAGAGTCGGGAAGATTTTTGATAATATGATTGTCAATTTTATCTAGTCCTGGGGCCTTGTTGTTTGGAAGTTTTTTAATTTGTGTTTTAACTTCGGTCAGAGTTATTGGGCTAAATTTGTGATTACTTGTGGATTGATGGGATTTGATTTCATTTTCAATGGCAAAACGTTCTTCAGGGGTGTTTATTAGAAATGGTTTGAATCTTAGTTCGAGATGTTGGGAGAAGGCTTCAGCTTTTTCTATGTTAGTTTTACACCAACCAATTTCAAGGTCTGGTGTATTTTGGTTAGTATGTATTATGTGCCGTTTGACAGGTAAGTTTGGCGCTGGTTGTCGTTTGATTGGTTTCGTGAGTTTCCAAAACTTTTGCATACTATATTGATCTTTGGGGTTGATTTCTAATAGTGTTTTATCTAGGCGTTTGGTTTTTCTGGCTTGTAATGCTTTCCTAAGTCGTTTTGATGTTATTCTATGGAGTCTTTTGGCTATATTATCCCTAAGGATAAGGTGATTATATTTAAAGAATCGTTTGACAATTAATATATTTTGTATTTGCCTATTTGGTGTGTGGTACGTACGAAAGCGGCTATTTATTGGGAGATTTGGTATGATTCTAGATGCATGGGTAGCAGCTTGGTGGATATTTCTGGTTAGAATATCAACTGCATCATCTATATCATGCCCAGTTGTTATCTCAGTGTTGAGATGTATGTTATGATTTAGCCAGTTTTGGAATTTTTTGATATTAGCATCTAGTGCTAATATGGGTTTCTTGTGGACTATAGTCGTTGGTTTATTTAGTAGACTGATAAGAAGTGGTAGGTGATCTGAGTCTAGATCAAGTGTGGTTTGAATATATAAGCGATTGTGATGAATGCCGCAATATATGGCAAAATCTATGGCTGAAGGTCTTTTATTTTGATCACGAGGATAGTGGGTGGATGAGCCAGTGGTCAGGATGTTATAATTATGGGCTCTTATACAATTGATTAGCTCATTGCCTCGTTTACAGGCGCGACTATTGCCCCACCAACGGTGTTTGGCATTCCAATCGCCAGCAATTATGAATTTGGGCTCAAAGAGTTTGAATATAATTTCAAAGGCCTTGGATGTTAGGCCTCTTAATGGTGGGCAATATATGGCGGCTATGTTAATTAATGGTTGGTCCTTGAGGGTGACACTAATTGGGGTACATTGTATGGCCTGTGTGGTTATTGTTGGGAGAGCAATATGCTCAATGTTTCTATTGATTATGATGGCGGAGCCTCCTCTTCGCCGATTAGTTGGATGATTGGCTATATATAAATTGTATCCCTCAATGGTTATGGTGTCTATGTCCGTGTCGATAAGATGTGTTTCTGATAGTAGGACAATGTCGATTTTATGTTGATGAACATGGGCTTCAAGTTCAGAGAGCTTTTTTAGAATTCCAGCTGAATTCCAGCTGATGATTTTGAGATCATAGTTTGGTTCGTTATCGGACATTTTGTTTATATATATTGGTATATTAGTGGCTCTATCCAGGTTTGTGGGGCTGTCTGTTGTTTGGGTAGGGAGAAATATATGTGGTGAGATGGGTTAAGTAAGAATTGATAGAGATTGTTCAGATTAATGGTAGTTTCATTTCGGTTGGTGTTTAATGCGTATATGGTTGATATCGGGTAAGTATATAGTGGGTATTTGGTAAGTATATAGTGGGTATTTGGTAAGTATATTGTGAGTATTAGGTAAGTTTGTTGTTGTTAACAGGTGATTATATAGTGAAGATTTGGTGAGTTTATGTCTTATGTACGGTAAGTATATTGTAGATATCAGGTAAGTATATATTAAGTGTTTGGTAAGTGCATGGTAAGTATATTGTAGATATCAGGTAAGTATATAGTGCGTATTTGGTGCGTATATGGTGGGCATACGGTGAATATTTGGTAAGTATATCAGGTAAGTATATATTGAGTGTTTGGTAAGTGCATGGTAAGTATTAGGTGAGTATATTGTAGATATTAGGTAAGTATATAGTGCGTATTTGGTGCGTATATGGTAGGCATACGGTGAATATTTGGTAAGTATAATGTACGTATATATTAGATTGTTATGTAGTGAGTGTTTAGTGAGTTTAGGTTAATTATGTGGTAAGTATTTTAATAGGTATATGGTAAGTGTTTGCTAATTTTATTCTAGATATATAGAGGTTGTATGGTGAGTGTATGATTGGTATATATATATGGTATTCAGGTTTATTTTTGAGCCTTCATGGCAGTAATTTATTTCATGTGTATACGGTAAGTAATACATTTTGGAGTAATAGGGAAAATAGTAATAATAATAATAATGTTGTAGTTGGCTTCATTGCCCTTAATGTTTAATGTAGGTGTTATGTTTTAATTAGTCCCATTCATTTGGGGTTGGGTATGTTCGCGTGTATTCCTTACGCAATATATTATTTATTTTGGTAATTGTTTGAGTATTAATGTGTTGATTTAAAATTAAAGTTTGTTCATTTTTCAGAATGTATTCATTTATATTCTTTTTGAGTTGGATATGCTATATTTTATTGTTGATTTTGGTTTTGATTCCAGGCTTGCAAGAAGGCGCGCATTTGTTCTGCCATGCTTTCAAGGTTGTTGTTTTGTGGAGCATACGCTTGATTGCCAGCATTCATTGGGTTGTGGGGGCTGTAGTTTTGTGCAATGGGTGTTTCGTAGTTTGATTGGGATGATGGACGGGGGGCTCCATATTTGTGCATTTGGCCTCGTTGGTTTAGGTTGTCTCTGGTGAGTCCCATCGATGGGGTATATTGAGTGTGTGACATGCTTTGATGGTTTTGGTTAGTGTTGACCATGGCGTTCCTGAACATGGGTTCTTTGTCACAGTTGAGGGATTCGAGCGCTTTGAATTGCTCGTTTTGTAAAGCTTTTGTTTGGCTGCTTTTTGAGTTCTTCCTTGTAGATTGGGCAACCTTTGTAGGTGGCAACGTGATTGCTTCCGCAGTTTGCACATTTGCCGTCAGTATCCCTTGGTTTGATGCAGTCACTGGATCGATGTGGTCCAGCACATTTGATGCATATTGGAGTATTGGATTTACAGTCGTCTTGGAGGTGGCCAAAGCGTTGACAATTGCGGCATTGCTGTATTATAATAGAACGGGCTGGCTGTTCTATTTGAATCTTGTATGTTCCTAGTGTATTGATTTTTTGGATAGCTTTGCTGTTGTTGCGGTTTATTAGTAAGTCAACTTTAAATGAGTTTGTTGGTGTTTTGGTGATATTTCCGATTATGTTGATCACATGGTGGACAGTGTATCCAAGTGCAGCGAATTGTTCGATAATCCAGTCTTTGGGTGTGGATGAGTGGAGTCCTTTGACAATGATTCTATGTTTGGATTCTTTGTTTTGAATGCGAGCATTGCATTTTAGTTTATCGAAAAGTTTGATTAGTGCATTTTGTGTTTCAATTTCTTGACATTCAAAGATTATGCCATTTCCCGCTGTGGCGTTGGTCGTAAAGGATCCAGTGCCTATGGTGTCGATTACTTTTTGGATTAAGTTGTTGGCGTCGTTTGTTTTGGGTACAAATATGCGATATGTTTTTTGTTTGCGTGGGTTTGTGTTTTCGTTGTCATTGTCGCTTTTGCTATCGTCAGATATTACTGATATGTCTATGTCCTCGTCAGTTATTGAATTGGAGCTTGTGCTGTCGGCAACATTTATTTTTATTGGTTCAAATATTTTTGTGTTTGGTTTGTCAATGCCGAGTGTGGCTGCAGTTCTGGTAATTGGTGTTGAAGTTAGGGATTTGTAGATGTTAGCTTGTTGTTCGATGTCATCCAGTACCTTTTTAGCCGGATTATTGATTGGTGGGTGGATTTGGGTGTTAGACATTATGGCGGCCTTTTCTGGTGGCGAGTTTGAGGGGGTTATTTCCGGGGCCTTAGTTTTGGTAGGCAGTGATTTTCTCTTGATTTGTTTGTTCATATTGATGGAAGCTGTATTTTTTGGAATGGAGAGAAGGAGAGATAAGCTGGTAAGTTGGTTTTGCTTTTTAGGGTAAGTATAGTATTGTATTGGCAGGTAAGCTAGGGTTAGTTGGTTAATTCTATAGTTTATATTAGTTACGTTTATTGTGGTGATGGGCATCATTTTGGTAGATGCTTGTGGCTTTTTTTGCTTGTTTATTGCGGTTTCTGGTTTATATGGAGGGGCAAGTTTGGTGGGGGGCTAGAGGTGGTTTTATTAAAACGAGCATTTTGGTTTTTTTTTTTTTTTTTTTTTTCTCTCTTTATTAGCTAATTTATTGATACTATACATGAGCATCTTAACCTAGCTTGACTATAATGGGATAGACATACTTAATATTACCTATTAAGTTTTATAATTATTCAATTTATCTTATATTTTAGTATGATTGTTATTATTTTTATTTATTTATTTATTTTATTTTTTTTTTTTTTTTTTTTTAAATTATTACCCGGTTTGGGAGGTCGATGGGGTGGATTCTGCGAAGTCTTCGTCGCTTTCTTCTGAAAAGTCTTCTAGCCAATATATTGGGGTGGGCAGAAAGACGGGCCATGTAGCTGGTGGACTGCTGACGTAGAAGGTCGCCCACCAAGGGGACCTTTAGGTCTCTTGCTAGGGCCCGGTTGCGAATGTACCAGGGAGCCCCAGCACTCTGTCTGAGTACCTTCGCTTGGAAGACACTTATTTTCCTCAAGTGGGATTTTGCTGCCGTGCCGAAAATTTGGCTTGCATAGCGCCAGACTGGGGCCAGGAGGGTTTTATAAAGCAGCACCTTATTGCTCAGAGAAAGCTTGCTGCTTGCCTTAAGGAGCCAAGCCATACTTTTTAGTTTTTGACGTACGCTGTGGCATGTTGTTGCGATGCGTTTGCTCCAAGTGAGCCTGCGATCAAGGTAGACTCCCAGGTAGCGATGGCCGTCTTTATGCTCAAGAAGTTCGCCTTGGAGGAATACTCCTGGCGAGGTATCTCTCCGGATCGCGAATGTGCAGCATATCGATTTTTGCCTGTTGATGGCAATTCGCCACTTTGATGCCCACGTCTCAAACTCGTGCAGGTATTCTTGTAGTTGGTCAGTGGCTTGGTAAACACAGCTGGCTTTTGATAGGATTGCTGTATCGTCGGCGAACGTGGCGAGGTTGAAGCTATCGGGATGCTCCAGTGTCGTCGGGTCCACCGTCGGCATGTCGGCTGTATAAACAGTGTAGAGCCACGGAGCAAGGACACTGCCCTGGGGGACTCCAGCTTGGATTTCCTTGACTGCAGAGAACGTGCCGTCGACTACCACTACAAACTTTCTGTTTTTGAGGAAGCTGTGGATTATATGAAAAAGAGAGGGGGGAAGCAAAGTTTTTATTTTGAACAGGAGTCCTTTGTGCCACACTCGGTCAAACGCTTGTTTGATGTCAACAAATGCCGCGACACAATACTCGAGGTTCTCGAAGCTGTCGAGGATGAAATCCACCACTCGGTGGAGCTGCTCCGGTGTCCCATGCCGTCTTCGAAATCCGAACTGATGCCTTGGTATGATGCGCTCAACACAATCCAGCTGCGACACTCTGGCCATTAATATTCTTTCGAATATTTTGGAGAGGGTCGGAAGCAGGCTGATTGGTCGATAAGATTCGACTTGCGTGAGCGATTTTTTGGGTTTTGGAATCATGGCAATCAGAGCGCTTTTCCATTGCCTTGGGAATTGTCCGATTCGAAGCATTGTGTTATATAAGAGCACAATGAAGAGTATGCCTTTGGTGGGGAGCAGCTTTATTGTTCTGCTGTCCAGTTCATCAGATCCAGGGGCTTTACGAATCTTAAGCGCTTGGATTTGTGTTTCGACCTCTTTGAGGGTCACCTGGAGAGTGGACAGATCAGGTTGTTGTGGTGCTTCAAGGGTCCTGTCTATGTATTCTTCATGGAGCGAGTGGGGGGAATCGAACGGTTTAAATCGCTCCTCTAGGTGCGTGGCGAAAGTTTCAGCGCGTTCTAAGCTCGATCTGGCCCAGGAACCATCCTCTCTTTTTATGGGACTCTTGCGGACGGGCTGTCTTTTAAAGCTTTTTGTCAGCTGCCAGAGGCTGTATCCCGTGCTAGCATCTGGGCTTGCGTCCATAAGTTTTCTGCTGAACTGCTGGTTGCTTATAGCCGCGAGGACTTTCTGGAGCCTGTTGGATATCCTTCTATATATCCTGCTTACTCTTAGGTCACCAGTGCGCACGTGCTCCCTGCGTAGCCGCCTTTTTAATGCCAGAAGTGGAGCTGCCGCCGGATGGATTGAGCCTCGAGGGGGCGATAACCGGATCGGGTCTATAGGATGTGAAGCAAGTTGGGCTGCTGCTCGAATCTTCGCCATGAAATTATCGATAGCATCCTCAATATCTTCAGGGGAGGTCAGGATCATGTTGAGATTGATTGTGTTGTTGAGTCCAGCCTGGAATCTTTCAACATCCCCATTTGGCGGCAGTAGACTCTTTCTTTTTGGCTGCTGCATAGGGCTGGTGTGGACAGTAGCCAAAAGAGGAAGATGGTCCGAAGAGAGGTCATATTTGGTCTCGATGGAGAGTGAGCTTTGCCTAAGGCCACCATATATGAAGAAGTCTAGGGCACTAGGAGTGCGTTGCGAGTTGTACGCGTAGTATGTTGCATCTCCGGTTGCCAAGACATCGCATCTGCAGTCGATGATGGCTTCGTGCAAATTTTGCCCTCTCGTACAGGCTCTGTTGTTTCCCCATAGTCTGTGTTTCGCATTCCAGTCCCCTCCGGCAATGAATTTTTGTCCTAGGTTCATTATTAGGAACTCAAAATTTGCTTTGGTCCATGGCACAGCCGGCGGGAGGTATAGAGAAGCAATTGTGAAGTCACCTCTGCTAGTGCTTATCTTGACTGCGGCCATCTGCAGATGTGGTTGGGAAATGTGTTCCAGGGGGTGGTGGCTCAGGCTATGGCGGATTAAGATGCCGGCACCTCCTCTGCGGTAGTTGCAGGGATGTTGAGTTATATATGTAGTATAACCGGGGACATATATTTTTGAGCACATGTGCATGTGCGTTTCCGTTAGGAGCATTATGTCAATGTCGTGGGTGGCGAGAAAAGTCCTTAGCTCCTGGATTTTTCTGTTAAGGCCATCTGCGTTCCATAATCCGATCCTTAATGGGCTCATTATGATGGGATAAGGCGAGAAATTAGCGACATCAGGATGTGCTGAGTTTCGGAGTTTTTATGAAGCGTATTAAGGATCTGGTCCATTCTTGAGGTAAGGCTTAGCATGGCCTCTTCAAGAGCCGAAATTCTCGAGTTCGTATCCTCGCTCGGCTTGTTTCCGGGGATGTTGTTGAGCTGCCTTTCATTCGCTTTACCATCTGGTATGCATTGGGTGGCGCCTCTTCGCTGGCTGTTGGTAGGGTTGCCCGATCTGAGCATGTCCGCAAATGAAACAGATTTGCCAGCTACCATGGAAGGGGGGATACATTGATTTGCATTTTGCCGAGCGTGGTTATTATGCGCCTTGTGGAGAGTAGCCGAGATATTGGGGGCCGGCTTGCGTACCTTGATTCGGTCTATGTACCATTTACAGCCTTTGTAGTTGGCAGAGTGGTTTCCGCCACAGTTGGCGCAAAAGAAGTCGCCTTCCTGGACTGCTTTGCAAAGGGGCGATCCTGTTGGGTGCTCTTCAGCACATCTACCACAAACGAATTGCTTCATGCAGTAGTTTTTAGAATGGCCATAATCTTGGCAGCGGTGGCATTGGACAACGTCAGCAGATCGGCGGGGGCGCTCCACTAAGACTCCTTGCCGGCACAAAAGGTTTATTTTTAGTGCTTCCTTATTGTTGGGAGCCGGTTTGAGGTCTAAGAAAAACATATTTAGCCTGCTTTGCTCAGTGCCATTTGAGGTCTTGCCTTTAGGATTGAAGATGTTGACTACCTTGTGTCCTTTGTCTAGCATTTCCTTTATTATAAAGCCTTGGGCTGTAGAGGACGCCACCTGTTTGATGACAATGCGAAAAGGTTTATCTTCTTGGAGTTGGTAGTGGTAGTTTTGGCATTTAGACTTTTCCATGAAAGCAATTACTTTACGGAATGTTGGAACGTCCTTGGTGTATAGCCTAGTTAAGCCTGAGCCAGACGTACGACTTGAGTAGCTGCTAGGTGAAATGACTTGGTCCAAGGCATCTTGGAATTTGTGAATATCTGTTATACCCGGAACTATGATGGGACCAGGTTTTCTAGACTTAGGAGGCGGTGGAGTTGTCGGAGGCAGTGGTAGGTCCTCCAGCATGCTGGCTTCTGTCTCCATATCATCTAATTCCGTATCTTTCTGGTTTTCGTCAGCCTCGTTGTCGACAGTGTCAAGGGCTGCAAATCGATTCATCCTTAGTCTAGCATCTTTTGACGTAGATGGGATGTCGTCGCTTGACCGGCTAGTTTGGACTACCCTTGATGTATGCTGGTTAGATAGAATTTTGGTCTTACCCTTTTTGTTGGTTTGGTCAGGCGAGAGGGGAGCGCTGGGGCGCTTGCGTCTGGCAGTGCCACCTTTTTACCATTCCGAACTCGGGGGATTGATATAATGCACTGTACCGACTTGTGTGCTGGTGTTAATTGCCGGTGCAACAGGAGTGTTGATGGGCATATTAGCGGCGCATGGGGTGGTTGTAGGGTGGCATGATGGCTTTCTGCTGCTGCCTTGTGCATTGTTGGGGCCTGCTGTGTTGCGAGCCGTCGCAGAAGTAGCTGGAGCCACTGCGTATGTGACTGCGGTAATAGCGGATGCGTTGGCTATGGTCGTGATGTAGACCGAACTGGAGGAGGTAGCGGGAATCTGGCTCTCGCAAAGCACAGTTTTATACCGCTCGTCTAGTCGGCTCGCTTGGGCGTCTATAGATCTCATTTTGGCAATATACGATGGTGACAAGTTGTATATTTCTGAGTCATTTGAGTCGCTATACGTGTCCATACTGAGAAGTATTATTACTTGCAGAATTTACCGCAACGGTCCACAGAAGTCTCAAAAATTTTGCGGAAAGGTAACACCTGCACTGCAAAAACGTAAACAAATGCACGCACAATCACACGCACACGCACTAGGGTGCGCGCGCGCAATAGATAAGAAACGTTTTTTTTTTCCTCTTCTATGCAGCTGCAGCCGCCTGCGCTGCGTTTTATTGCCCTTGGGCAAGTTAATTTCTGTTTGTTTATTATAATTGTTTTAGCTTTTTGTAAATTATCGTTGCCGGCAATGCTGTAACAGCATTGCCCAAAACTTAAACAGTGACGCTTAGCGTCAGAAAGTTTATTGCACGCCGATATTGTATCGTAAATCACTTTGATTTGGTTGCTACGCACTTCCGTCTCGTTTAACAGTCGGAGAGAAACTGAGCATTTTGGTTATTTTTGTTTTTTTTTTTTGTATTTTTATTTATTTTACTGCTTAGTAATAGGTTTTAACATATTTGATTGTTCTTATTTTAGTTTTTTAAACGTGTTTGTTTGTTTAGTTTAGACGTTTTGGTTTGCTTTATTGTTTGGTATTTATTTTGGTGTTTCTGTTAGGCAGTTCTTGTTATGAAAGTACTATTCTAGAATTCGGTTTTATTTATATTGGTCTCATCTGATCTGGGTATGGTGTGCTGATTCTTGGCGATGATAGTTCTTTAGGTGGTAATGTTGTTGTTGTTGATGTTGATGGTGACAGTGGTGGCGATGCCTTGGGTAAGTGAGTGTCTTGTCTATTTTGTGTTGCTTGGTCTTCTCGTAGTTTTTGTAGGGCCTCTTGGTATATGTATCATCCTATCCATAAGGTGCTGTGGTTACCTCCACAGTTATCGCATTTATCTTCTTTATGTTTTGGTTTTGTTTGTTGGCTTACGGTGCACTTGTTGCAGGTGTACTCGTACTTCTTACAGTCTTCCGTTTTGTAATCAATTCCTTGGCAATTGTGGCATTGGTGCATGGTGACGTATACTTGATTGGGGTTGACTTTAGTAATGCTGACCAGGAAGATACCGATTTGATTAACGTTTAATATTTCTTCGTTGTTTTCTTTTATTTCCAGGTCGACGATAAAGGTGGATGTTGGCTGTTGATTTGTGTAGGTTCTTATGTTACTTTCAGTGCGCACTGTGTGCCCGAGGTGGGCTAGTTTTAGGGTTATCCAGTCTATGGATGTGGAAGGATGGAATCGTCTAATGATGACTTTGTAAGATTTGGGTTCGATCAGCCTGGTTGCAGTGTATGTATCCCTATATAGGTGTTTACAGAGTTTTAAAAGGGCTATGTGCTTTTCCCTGGTGTAGCAAACAAATCTGATCTCATTGTAATTGTCGACTAAGGCGTGATAGCCGTCTTCTCCCACTTCGATTTCAGCCATTCTAACGAGCCTCTCAACGTTTAGGACATCTGGGACGACAATGAATGGTGCTATGTAGTGTTTTTTACTGGATGTTCCGCTCATATTGGTCGGGCTGTTGATTGGAGTAGAGATAATATGGCTTTAGTAACAGGTAAGTTTTTCTTTTACAGGTAAGTAATTGGTTTGTTTTGTTCAGTAGTTTTCTTATGTTTTAACAGGTGAGTTTAATTTTTGTTTTTTTTTTAAAGGTGGGCAAGTGGTGGAATTTATTGAATATTGTTATTAGGTTTTATACAGGTAAGTTTAGTTTTGTTTACAGGTGAGTGAGTTGGTAATTTGCGGATTTTTTCCAAATAGGCTTTTAACGGGTAAGTTTTTATTATTTGTAGGTAAGTACTTTTTCTTTTTTACAGGTGAATATATTGTTGTTAATAGGCTTTTGACAGATGAGTTTTTAGTTTTAATCAGGTGAGTAAGTAGTGAGTTTTGTAGGGTTGGCTGAGTTGTTTTTATTCTGGTGTGCCTTGTCTATGAAGTTTGGAAGTTAGCGTTGAATACTTTTAGGGATAAATTTATTTATACTGTGTTTGGCAATGGCCAGCAATGAGTTGACTAAACTAATATTGTACATATGTATGTGTGGAAATATTGGTTGGGATTACATTTCGTATTTTGATACGGACCTAAAATTTTTTACCTATTGACGGGCGTATATATAATGGACTCACAATGATTTATAGTATTAATAAGTTAATTTGTGTGTAAGTAGTTGTTAATTTTGTCTTTAATTTTTATTTGGGTAGAAATGTATATCAGTCTGGCAATGGCCAGCCGTTAGCATATTTGCTTATATCTAATAGAGATATGTTTAAGCCTGGCAATGCCGAGCATTGTGGAAAATTTTGCCTATATTTGCATGCGTATGTATATGCGCGTCGGTTTGGCTTCGACGCTAGTAATATTGTCGCCATTATTGTGGTGTCTGTATTTTCGCGACTGTATAGCAACACAATCGTATGCTATGGTATTGGAATTATGGGACTCATATGGACAATTTTGGAGTTTTATGAAAACTATATTTCCAGACTTACCCCAATTGTCACAAGTTTATATTTATATTGGATTTTTTGGGTTTTATTTGGTTGGTTGACGCTTTATTTTAATGGGATGTTTGGCCTCGAATAGAGACTTACACTTTGATGAAATGGAGTTGGATTAGAATTGGTGATTCCACAGTGCTTTTTCCGTTATTCAGTTTAGGCAAAATAGCAGCGTTCTTGCGTTAATAGTTTGTATTTTTCACTTTTTGTTCACTTTTAATAGGTTTTAATAGTTTTTTGATTTTGATTTTTTTTCCGATTTTCACTTCTTCACTTGCGCAGACTATCGTGGCTTTTGGCTTTGAATCTGAGAGTATCGCCTAGGGATCGTACGAGTATCAGTGAGCATGTCGATGTATCGATTGATGGTCGATCACCCAGGCAAAATATCGCATTGATGCGCGTTTTTTTGGCTGCTTGGATATTGGGATGATGCGAATTGGCACAAAATAAGTTAGCTGTACGATTGTTATTTGATTTGAAAATATTTAATATATTTTGGCATGATATGAATCAACTTTATGACATTTTCAGGCACGATTTAAATCGGCTGCGCGGTTGTTGTTTGAATGGGCATATATGACATTTTCAGGTACAATTTGAATTGGCCATGTGGTACCCACGGCTCTTTATGTTTTACTAGCTTGTGGCTGGGAGGATGTTGGTGGTCAGGTGGCTGCAGGTTGGCACTGGTGGGTGCACCGGGAAACGCTTTGCTATCTTTTCGATAGCGTCTGGCGGATCTTAGTCTCGCTTTGGCTGTGCTGTGGTATCTGGTATGACTTGACAACAGAATTGGGAAATTTGAACAAATTGATACTTTGAGACGGGCCTATTCAAGCTGAATATGTGGAAATATAATGGATTTTGGAATTTATTCCAATTTTGGATACTGACAGACACTGGTATTCGCCCAGAAATGGGTATACAATTATATATACAATAGATTGGGTATAGTGGGATTATATGGACAATTTGGTTTAGCATGGCAGTGGCCAGCTGCGGACAATGTATGAATAAACAGATTTAATTGACTAATTTGTGCGCATATGCACTTATGAATTTATATTTGGGTCCTTTGAGGCGGTATCACTTGAGCACAGTCAAATTTAGGCCGGCATCTGGTGGTATCCGCTGGAGCAGGGGCAATTGCAGCTTGTATGGGTGTGTGCACAATTTGCAATTTGCAATTTGTGTTTAGTTTTGCATATGTATGTAAATATATGGTATATGCAGATTATGGATTATTGTTTTGGTACCATGTTTGGTTTAATTATGGGGTTAATAGATTTTGGTTTTTGGCATGCGTGAATGGTGCATGCAGTTCATGTTAATGGGTATAGTTATTGGATTGAGTTAGTTTATAATGTTAGTGGTATTATTATGTCTTGTTGAGAATGTTGTGCTGGTTGTACTGGAATTTGGTTAGGCTGTGTGAGCGGCAGTTGTTGTTGGGGTGTACTGTTAGTTTGTGCTGAAATGGATGCAATTTCGGTTTCTTGGAGCTTATTATTGAGGGCAAGTAATTCTCGATTTATGTCATTCATTTCATTAACACTCATTGGGAAGCGGAGCATGAAGGTACGTTCTGTGGTGTCTGGGTCGAATGGTAATCTGGAGCGTAATTCGCTAATTTTCTGGAGTAGTATGCGTTTTTCATTCAGTAGTGAGATCATATATTCTGGTTGAAGGTTTTGTATCGGTTTCTTTTTGGGTGGTTATGGAGCCATGGTGCGTTGTATTGGCCTAACGTGTTTGTTTAGCTGTTCCATATATCTAGCACGACTTTTAGCTGAGCGAAATGGTACATATGGGGTAGTGACTAGTTTTTTGGCTTCAATGTTTGAATGATTTCCTAGTCTTTTGGCATGCTTGGCAGAGAGTTGATCGTATGTGTCTTCGACGGTGCTAACGTTGAGTTCATTATGGATTTCGCTATTTCTGGTTAGTAGTGGGGGATTTTTGATAGTGCGTAGTGTAGTATTTTGGAATGTAATTACTTTATTTACCTGGGTATCACTGGTAAGTGCTCCCCAGATTGGGATGGCATACTGCCAAATTGGGGCGATCATTTGTTTATATAATAGAGTTTTGCAGTTTAGTGTAAGCTTGCTATTGTTATTTATCAACCAGTCAAGTTGGGCTTTTCTGGATTTGAGTTTGGTTGTCAGGGCAGCGACATGATTGCAGAAATTCAGTTTTTTGTCTAGTTTAACACCCAGATAAGGGTGTGAATCTTTAGTGATTATTTTTTGGCCCATAATTTTTGGTGAAAATGTGTTTGGAATGAATTCATTGTTCTCTTTTAGGGAGAAGAGTATGTGGGCTGTTTTGGTGGCATTTATTTTAATACACCATTTGTTGGTCCATTTTTCTAAGGCCTCAAGCATAATGCTAACTTGTTCAATGGCAGTAATTGCTGATTGATTGGCAAACATGACGACAGTGTCGTCGGCATAGGTCGCTAGTAAGGCTGCTGAGTCTCGTTGTATGTTTGTAAGGACATTTTCTGGATTGGGCATGTCTGCAGTATAGATAGTGTATAGGACAGGTCCTAATACACTACCTTGTGGTACTCCAGCTGAGATGGTTTTTGGTGTGGATTTGGCACCCTCATGGCATTGAACCATATAGGTTCTGTCTGTTAGGTAATGTTTAATGATGGCATACAGGGTGTATGGAAGTATTGATTTAAGTTTATAAAAGAGTCCTGGATGCCAGACTCGATCGAAAGCCTCTTGTATATCTATAAAGACGGCTGAACAGAATTGGTTTCTTTCATAGGCTTTTAGGATGAATTGGGTAACTCTTGCCAATTGTTGTTCGGTGTTGTGTTCATAGCGAAAGCCAAATTGATGATTTGGTATGGTGTTTATGAATGTTTTGGCTTTTCTAATAATTTGGATAGCCCAGATAGAAGACTTATTGGCCTGTATGAGGCAAGTTGTTCAGTTGGTTTGCCTGGCTTTGGGATCATGGTGACTACAGCCATTTTCCATTGCTTCGGAAAATGGCCAAGTCGTAGTGAATTATTGTAGATTAATATGAGATATAATAGGGCAGAGTCGGGAAGATTTTTGATAATATGATTGTCAATTTTATCTAGTCCTGGGGCCTTGTTGTTTGGAAGTTTTTTAATTTGTGTTTTAACTTCGGTCAGAGTTATTGGGCTAAATTTGTGATTACTTGTGGATTGATGGGATTTGATTTCATTTTCAATGGCAAAACGTTCTTCAGGGTTGTTTATTAGAAATGGTTTGAATCTTAGTTCGAGATGTTGGGAGAAGGCTTCAGCTTTTTCTATGTTAGTTTTACACCAACCAATTTCAAGGTCTGGTGTATTTTGGTTAGTATGTATTATGTGCCGTTTGACAGGTAAGTTTGGCGCTGGTTGTCGTTTGATTGGTTTCGTGAGTTTCCAAAGCTTTTGCATACTATATTGATCTTTGGGGTTGATTTCTAATAGTGTTTTATCTAGGCGTTTGGTTTTTCTGGCTTGTAATGCTTTCCTAAGTCGTTTTGATGTTATTCTATGGAGTCTTTTGGCTATATTATCCCTAAGGATAAGGTGATTATATTTAAAGAATCGTTTGACAATTAATATATTTTGTATTAATTGCCTATTTGGTGTGTGGTACGTACGAAAGCGGCTATTTATTGGGAGATTTGGTATGATTCTAGATGCATGGGTAGCAGCTTGGTGGATATTTCTGGTTAGAATATCAACTGCATCATCTATATCATGCCCAGTTGTTATCTCAGTGTTGAGATGTATGTTATGATTTAGCCAGTTTTGGAATTTTTTGATATTAGCATCTAGTGCTAATATGGGTTTCTTGTGGACTATAGTCGTTGGTTTATTTAGTAGACTGATAAGAAGTGGTAGGTGATCTGAGTCTAGATCAAGTGTGGTTTGAATATATAAGCGATTGTGATGAATGCCGCAATATATGGCAAAATCTATGGCTGAAGGTCTTTTATTTTGATCACGAGGATAGTGGGTGGATGAGCCAGTGGTCAGGATGTTATAATTATGGGCTCTTATACAATTGATTAGCTCATTGCCTCGTTTACAGGCGCGACTATTGCCCCACCAACGGTGTTTGGCATTCCAATCGCCAGCAATTATGAATTTGGGCTCAAAGATTTTGAATATAATTTCAAAGGCCTTGGATGTTAGGCCTCTTAATGGTGGGCAATATATGGCGGCTATGTTAATTAATGGTTGGTCCTTGAGGGTGACACTAATTGGGGTACATTGTATGGCCTGTGTGGTTATTGTTGGGAGAGCAATATGCTCAATGTTTCTATTGATTATGATGGCGGAGCCTCCTCTTCGCCGATTAGTTGGATGATTGGCTATATATAAATTGTATCCCTCAATGGTTATGGTGTCTATGTCCGTGTCGATAAGCTGTGTTTCTGATAGTAGGACAATGTCGATTTTATGTTGATGAACATGGGCTTCAAGTTCAGAGAGCTTTTTTAGAATTCCAGCTGAATTCCAGCTGATGATTTTGAGATCATAGTTTGGTTCGTTATCGGACATTTTGTTTATATATATTGGTATATTAGTGGCTCTATCCAGGTTTGTGGGGCCGTCTGTTGTTTGGGTAGGGAGAAATATATGTGGTGAGATGGGTTAAGTAAGAATTGATAGAGATTGTTCAGATTAATGGTAGTTTCATTTCGGTTGGTGTTTAATGCGTATATGGTTGATATCGGGTAAGTATATAGTGGGTATTTGGTAAGTATATAGTGGGTATTCGGTAAGTATATTGTGAGTATTAGGTAAGTTTGTTGTTGTTAACAGGTGAGTATATAGTGAAGATTTGGTGAGTTTATGTCTTATGTACGGTAAGTATATTGTAGATATCAGGTAAGTATATATTAAGTGTTTGGTAAGTGCATGGTAAGTATATTGTAGATATCAGGTAAGTATATAGTGCGTATTTGGTGCGTATATGGTGGGCATACGGTGAATATTTGGTAAGTATATCAGGTAAGTATATATTGAGTGTTTGGTAAGTGCATGGTAAGTATTAGGTGAGTATATTGTAGATATTAGGTAAGTATATAGTGCGTATTTGGTGCGTATATGGTAGGCATACGGTGAATATTTGGTAAGTATAATGTACGTATATATTAGATTGTTATGTAGTGAGTGTTTAGTGAGTTTAGGTTAATTATGTGGTAAGTATTTAAATAGGTATATGGTAAGTGTTTGCTAATTTTATTCTAGATATATAGAGGTTGTATGGTGAGTGTATGATTGGTATATATATATGGTATTCAGGTTTATTTTTGAACCTTCATGGCAGTAATTTATTTCATGTGTATACGGTAAGTAATACATTTTGGAGTAATAGGGAAAATAGTAATAATAATAATAATGTTGTAGTTGGCTTCATTGCCCTTAATGTTTAATGTAGGTGTTATGTTTTAATTAGTCCCATTCATTTGGGGTTGGGTATGTTCGCGTGTATTCCTTACGCAATATATTATTTATTTTGGTAATTGTTTGAGTATTAATGTGTTGATTTAAAATTAAAGTTTGTTCATTTTTCAGAATGTATTCATTTATATTCTTTTTGAGTTGGATATGCTATATTTTATTGTTGATTTTGGTTTTGATTCCAGGCTTGCAAGAAGGCGCGCATTTGTTCTGCCATGCTTTCAAGGTTGTTGTTTTGTGGAGCATACGCTTGATTGCCAGCATTCATTGGGTTGTGGGGGCTGTAGTTTTGTGCAATGGGTGTTTCGTAGTTTGATTGGGATGATGGACGGGGGGCTCCATATTTGTGCATTTGGCCTCGTTGGTTTAGGTTGTCTCTGGTGAGTCCCATCGATGGGGTATATTGAGTGTGTGACATGCTTTGATGGTTTTGGTTAGTGTTGACCATGGCGTTCCTGAACATGGGTTCTTTGTCACAGTTGAGGGATTCGAGCGCTTTGAATTGCTCGTTTTGTAAAGCTTTTGTTTGGCTGCTTTTTGAGTTCTTCCTTGTAGATTGGGCAACCTTTGTAGGTGGCAACGTGATTGCTTCCGCAGTTTGCACATTTGCCGTCAGTATCCCTTGGTTTGATGCAGTCACTGGATCGATGTGGTCCAGCACATTTGATGCATATTGGAGTATTGGATTTACAGTCGTCTTGGAGGTGGCCAAAGCGTTGACAATTGCGGCATTGCTGTATTATAATAGAACGGGCTGGCTGTTCTATTTGAATCTTGTATGTTCCTAGTGTATTGATTTTTTGGATAGCTTTGCTGTTGTTGCGGTTTATTAGTAAGTCAACTTTAAATGAGTTTGTTGGTGTTTTGGTGATATTTCCGATTATGTTGATCACATGGTGGACAGTGTATCCAAGTGCAGCGAATTGTTCGATAATCCAGTCTTTGGGTGTGGATGAGTGGAGTCCTTTGACAATGATTCTATGTTTGGATTCTTTGTTTTGAATGCGAGCATTGCATTTTAGTTTATCGAAAAGTTTGATTAGTGCATTTTGTGTTTCAATTTCTTGACATTCAAAGATTATGCCATTTCCCGCTGTGGCGTTGGTCGTAAAGGATCCAGTGCCTATGGTGTCGATTACTTTTTGGATTAAGTTGTTGGCGTCGTTTGTTTTGGGTACAAATATGCGATATGTTTTTTGTTTGCGTGGGTTTGTGTTTTCGTTGTCATTGTCGCTTTTGCTATCGTCAGATATTACTGATATGTCTATGTCCTCGTCAGTTATTGAATTGGAGCTTGTGCTGTCGGCAACATTTATTTTTATTGGTTCAAATGTTTTTGTGTTTGGTTTGTCAATGCCGAGTGTGGCTGCAGTTCTGGTAATTGGTGTTGAAGTTAGGGATTTGTAGATGATAGCTTGTTGTTCGATGTCATCCAGTACCTTTTTAGCCGGATTATTGATTGGTGGGTGGATTTGGGTGTTAGACATTATGGCGGCCTTTTCTGGTGGCGAGTTTGAGGGGTTATTTCCGGGGCCTTAGTTTTGGTAGGCAGTGATTTTCTCTTGATTTGTTTGTTCATATTGATGGAAGCTGTATTTTTTGGAATGGAGAGAAGGAGAGACCTGGTAAGTTGGTTTTGCTTTTTAGGGTAAGTATAGTATTGTATTGGCAGGTAAGCTAGGGTTAGTTGGTTAATTCTATAGTTTATATTAGTTACGTTTATTGTGGTGATGGGCATCATTTTGGTAGATGCTTGTGGCTTTTTTTGCTTGTTTATTGCGTTTTCTGGTTTATATAGAGGGGCAAGTTTGGTGGGGGGCTAGAGGTGGTTTTATTAAAACGAGCATTTTGGTTATTTTTGTTTTTTTTTTTTGTATTTTTATTTATTTTACTGCTTAGTAATAGGTTTTAACATATTTGATTGTTCTTATTTTAGTTTTTTAAACGTGTTTGTTTGTTTAGTTTAGAGGTTTTGGTTTGCTTTATTGTTTGGTATTTATTTTGGTGTTTCTGTTAGGCAGTTCTTGTTATGAAAGTACTATTCTAGAATTCGGTTTTATTTATATTGGTCTCATCTGATCTGGGTATGGTGTGCTGATTCTTGGCGATGATAGTTCTTTAGGTGGTAATGTTGTTGTTGTTGATGTTGATGGTGACAGTGGTGGCGATGCCTTGGGTAAGTGAGTGTCTTGTCTATTTTGTGTTGCTTGGTCTTCTCGTAGTTTTTGTAGGGCCTCTTGGTATATGTATCATCCTATCCATAAGGTGCTGTGGTCACCTCCACAGTTATCGCATTTATCTTCTTTATGTTTTGGTTTTGTTTGTTGGCTTACGGTGCACTTGTTGCAGGTGTACTCGTACTTCTTACAGTCTTCCGTTTTGTAATCAATTCCTTGGCAATTGTGGCATTGGTGCATGGTGACGTATACTTGATTGGGGTTGACTTTAGTAATGCTGACCAGGAAGATACCGATTTGATTAACGTTTAATATTTCTTCGTTGTTTTCTTTTATTTACAGGTCGACGATAAAGGTGGATGTTGGGTGTTGATTTGTGTAGGTTCTTATGTTACTTTCAGTGCGCACTGTGTGCCCGAGGTGGGCTAGTTTTAGGGTTATCCAGTCTATGGATGTGGAAGGATGGAATCGTCTAATGATGACTTTGTAAGATTTGGGTTCGATCAGCCTGGTTGCAGTGTATGTATCCCTATATAGGTGTTTACAGAGTTTTAAAAGGGCTATGTGCTTTTCCCTGGTGTAGCAAACAAATCTGATCTCATTGTAATTGTCGACTAAGGCGTGATAGCCGTCTTCTCCCACTTCGATTTCAGCCATTCTAACGAGCCTCTCAACGTTTAGGACATCTGGGACGACAATGAATGGTGCTATGTAGTGTTTTTTACTGGATGTTCCGCTCATATTGGTCGGGCTGTTGATTGGAGTAGAGATAATATGGCTTTAGTAACAGGTAAGTTTTTCTTTTACAGGTAAGTAATTGGTTTGTTTTGTTCAGTAGTTTTCTTATGTTTTAACAGGTGAGTTTAATTTTTGTTTTTTTTTTAAAGGTGGGCAAGTGGTGGAATTTATTGAATATTGTTATTAGGTTTTATACAGGTAAGTTTCGTTTTGTTTACAGGTGAGTGAGTTGGTAATTTGCGGATTTTTTCCAAATAGGCTTTTAACGGGTAAGTTTTTATTATTTGTAGGTAAGTACTTTTTCTTTTTTACAGGTGAATATATTGTTGTTAATAGGCTTTTGACAGATGAGTTTTTAGTTTTAATCAGGTGAGTAAGTAGTGAGTTTTGTAGGGTTGGCTGAGTTGTTTTTATTCTGGTGTGCCTTGTCTATAAAGTTTGGAAGTTAGCGTTGAATACTTTTAGGGATAAATTTATTTATACTGTGTTTGGCAATGGCCAGCAATGAGTTGACTAAACTAATATTGTACATATGTATGTGTGGAAATATTGGTTGGGAATACATTTCGTATTTTGATACGGACCTAAAATTTTTTACCTATTGACGGGCGTATATATAATGGACTCACAATGATTTATAGTATTAATAAGTTAATTTGTGTGTAAGTAGTTGTTAATTTTGTCTTTAATTTTTATTTGGGTAGAAATGTATATCAGTCTGGCAATGGCCAGCCGTTAGCATATTTGCTTATATCTAATAGAGATATGTTTAAGCCTGGCAATGCCGAGCATTGTGGAAAATTTTGCCTATATTTGCATGCGTATGTATATGCGCGTCGGTTTGGCTTTGACGCCAGTAATATTGTCGCCATTATTGTGGTGTCTGTATTTTCGCGACTGTATACCAACACAATCGTATGCTATGGTATTGGAATTATGGGACTCATATGGACAATTTTGGAGTTTTATGAAAACTATATATCCAGACTTACCCCAATTGTCACAAGTTTCTATTTATATTGGATTTTTTGGGTTTTATTTGGTTGGTTGACGCTTTATTTTAATGGGATGTTTGGCCTTGAATAGAGACTTACACTTTGATGAAATGGAGTTGGATTAGAATTGGTGATTTCACAGTGCTTTTTCCGTTATTCAGTTTAGGCAAAATAGCAGCGTTCTTGCGTTAATAGTTTGTATTTTTCACTTTTTGTTCACTTTTAATAGGTTTTAATAGTTTTTTGATTTTGATTTTTTTTCCGATTTTCACTTCTTCACTTGCGCAGACTATCGTGGCTTTTGGCTTTGAATCTGAGAGTATCGCCTAGGGATCGTACGGGTATCAGTGAGCATGTCGATGTATCGATTGATGGTCGATCACCCAGGCAAAATATCGCACTGATGCGCGTTTTTTTTGGCTGCTTGGATATTGGGATGATGCGAATTTGCACAAAATAAGTTAGCTGTACGATTGTTATTTGATTTGAAAATATATAATATATTTTGGCATGATATGAATCAACTTTATGACATTTTCAGGCACGATTTAAATCGGCTGCGCGGTTGTTGTTTGAATGGGCATATATGACATTTTCAGGTACAATTTGAATTGGCTATGTGGTACCCGTGGCTCTTTATATTTTACTAGCTTGAGGCTAGGGGGATGTTGGTGGTCAGGTGGCTGCAGGTTGGCACTGGTGGGTGCACCGGGAGCGCTTTGCTATCTTTTCGATAGCGTCTGGCGGATCTTAGTCTCACTTTGGCTGTGCTGTGGTATCTGGTATGACTTGACAACAGAATTGAGAGATTTGAACAAATTGATACTTTGAGACGGGCCTATTCAAGCTGAATATGTGGAAATATAATGGATTTTGGAATTTATTCCAATTTTGGATACTGACAGACACTGGTATTCGCCCAGAAATGGGTATACAATTATATGTAGAATTATTTGGACAATTTGGTTTAGCGTGGCAGTGGCCAGCTGCGGACAATGTATGGATAAACAGATTTGATTGACTAATTTGTGCACGTATGCACTTATGAATTTATGTTTGGGTCCTTTGGAGCGGTATCACTTGAGCACAGTCCCAGTTTTGGGCCGGCATCTGGTGGTATCCGCTGGAGCAGGGGCAATTGCAGCTTGTATGAGTGTGTGCACAATTTGCACACAGACATAAAATGGATCGGCAACGTGCAAATGTATTGACATTTGGAATTAGCTGGTGATCTTGGCTACGCAATATTGGTCTCCATAGGACAATCTAGATATATGAGAAGAGTTAGCCAAGAACCATACATGTAAGTTTAATGCTTAGGCACAATGTCCTAGCTTCAACTCACCTGGCAGTCCTCGGCTATATACTTATTTGAGAGAGAGAATCCCAGTTGGCTTTGGAATGTGCACTTGTGGTATGCTGGATCTTTTGGTGGAAGAGAAAAGTGTTATTATTGGCAGAACACAATATGAGTCGGCTGTGTGGTTGTTGTTTAAATGGTCATATATGACATTTTCAGGCACAATTTGAATTGGCCATGTGGTACCCACGGCTCTTTATGTTTTACTAGCTTGTGGCTGGGAGGATGTTGGTGGTCAGGTGGCTGCAGGTTGGCACTGGTGGGTGCACCGGGAAACGCTTTGCTATCTTTTCGATAGCGTCTGGCGAATCTTAGTCTCGCTTTGGCTGTGCTGTGGTATCTGGTATGACTTGACAACAGAATTGGGAAATTTGAACAAATTGATACTTTGAGACGGGCCTATTCAAGCTGAATATGTGGAAATATAATGGATTTTGGAATTTATTCCAATTTTGGATACTGACAGACACTGGTATTCGCCCAGAAATGGGTATACAATTATATATACAATAGATTGGGTATAGTGGGATTATTTGGACAATTTGGTTTAGCATGGCAGTGTCCAGCTGCGGACAATGTATGAATAAACAGATTTAATTGACTAATTTGTGCGCATATGCACTTATGAATTTATATTTGGGTCCTTTGAGGCGGTATCACTTGAGCACAGTCAAATTTAGGCCGGCATCTAGTGGTATCCGCTGGAGCAGGGGCAATTGCAGCTTGTATGGGTGTGTGCACAATTTGCACACAGACATAAATTGGATCGGCAACGTGCAAAAGTTTTTATTGACATTTGGAATTGGCTGGTGATCTTGGTTCGCAATATTGGTCTCCATAGGACAATCTAGATATATGAGAAGAGTTAGCCAAGAACCATACATGTAAGTTTAATGCTTAGGCACAGAGTCCCAGCTTCAACTCACCTGGCAGTCCTTGGCTATATACTTATTTAAGAGAGAGAATTCCAGTTGGCTTTGGAATGTGCACCTGTGGCATGCTGGATCTTTTGGTGGAAGAGAAAAGTGTTATTATTGGCAGTACACAGTATGAGTCGGCTGTGTGGTAGTTGTTAAATGGTCATATATGACATTTTCAGGCACAATTTGAATTGGCTGTGTGGTACCTACGGCTCTTTTTATTTTACTAGCTTGGGGCTGGGAGGATGTTGGTGGTCAGGTGGCTGCAGGTTGGCACTGGTGGGTGCACCGGGAACGCTTTGCTATCTTTTCGATAGCGTCTGGCGGATCTTAGTCTCACTTTGGCTGTGCTGTGGTATCTGGTATGACTTGACAACAGAATTGAGAGATTTGAACAATTGATACTTTGAGACGGGCCTATTCAAGCTGAATATGTGGAAATATAATGGATTTTGGAATTTATTCCAATTTTGGATACTGACAGACACTGGTATTCGCCCAGAAATGGGTATACAATTATATGTACAATTATTTGGACAATTTGGTTTAGCGTGGCAGTGGCCAGCTGCGGACAGTGTATGAATAAACAGATTTAATTGACTAATTTGTGCACATATGCACTTATGAATTTATATTTGGGTCCTTTGGAGCGGCATCACTTGAGCACAGTCACATTTAGGCCGGCGTCTGGTGGTATCCGCTGGAGCAGGGGCAATTGCGGCTTGTATGAGTGTGTGCACAATTTGCACACAGACATAAAATGGATCGGCAACGTTCAAATGTATTGACATTTGGAATTGGCTGGTGATCTTGGCTACGCAATATTGGTCTCCATAGGACAATCTGGCAGTCCTTGGCTATATATGTACTTATTTGAGAGAGAGAATTCCAGTTGGCTTTGGAATGTGCACCTGTGGCATGCTGGATCCTTTCGTGGAAGAGAAAAGTGTTATTATTGGCATTGCACAGTTTAAGTCGGCTGTGTGGTTGTTGTTTAATGGTCATATATAGGATATTTAGGCACAATATAAGTCGGCTGGGCTGTTTGTGGCTGGTATGAGGCAGTCTTGTGGTCAAGAGCGTCCGGGTGAGAACTGTCAGAGATAATGATGTTGCGCACAGGGCGCTTCATCACTATGTTTCATCATATTGTGCTCACCCTTGGCTCTTTATATTTACGTGTTTGTATATGGTTCTTCATATTTTACGTGTTTGTAAATGGTTTGTCGTACTGGTTTGGTGTTTCGTACTAGCTTCACTGATTTTGGTTTGGCTATGGTGATGTGGCTCTGGTTGTGTTGGTGCATAGTGTGTTAGTAAATTGTTAGGGCGTCGCTTCTTGCTTGACCGATTTGAGACCATGCAGTGGCATAGGGGTTTTTAGCGGTCCAAGTATGGCTGAGCAGGAGTGTCGTCTTATTGACGGTTAGTAGGTTAGTGGCTTTAGTTGATTGTTGGTGTTTAGTTGGCTGTCAATTGTGGGGTATTTTGTACCAGGTGGGTTGGTTAATGGTGTTTTTGTTACTTGGCTGGTGGTTTATAGGTTAATTTTTGGATTTGATTTGAGAGTATATTAGGGCATTAGGCGTTGGGATTGGTTGCAGGTATTGTCAAGTGTTTGAATGGCTTGTTTATATATTTGGGGCATTTTGTGCTTGTATACATATTATATGTGCTATTTTAATTTGTTGCCATTGGGTGCGGATCAACTATATTCAGAGCCAATGTTTGAATATAGTATAATTTGACTAGCTTGCTGGTAGGCTTGTTTTAGGTGTTTAGTTTTGCATATGTATGTAAATATATGGTATATGCAGATTATGGATTATTGTTTTGGTACCATGTTTGGTTTTTTTTTTTTTTCTCTAGTATGTACTGGTCTATTACTCAGTACATACGGCTGGTGGCCCAGATCCGTGTAATGGCTGGATCTGGACCAGTTTACCGCACTGCGCCGCTTAGCGGACCACGCGGAATCGGTCGTTTTCTTGGGAGGCAGTTGTTGGTACTGCAGATTATGGCTAGTTATAGCTCTTGTTTTTGGCGCTTAGGTGTTGCTCAGGTTGGAGCTTGTTGTGCTGGGTGAAGCACGAATTGTTTTTATTGATGGTTGGTCAATACGCTATTGTGGCTTTGGTGGCTAGCCTTGGGAGTGTAGAGCATATTGAGGTTGTTAGTTGTGGTTAGTGTTTGCGCCAGGTTGGTGATTAGTTGTGGATTAGTTTTGAAGTCTGGTGGAACAGTTCGGGCATTTTGAGGTTTGTTGAGCTGTTTGGCATAGGAGTTGTGGCGGCTAGCATTGTTTTCTTGGGGTTTCATGGTCACTGCTCACTCACCTGGTTTACACATACCCAGAAGGGCAGAGCTCCAGGCACCCAAGCAAAGCAGTTAAGGCACTGAGGTAGTGCAGATTTTATTCTTTATCACTGCTCACTCACCTGGTTTACACATACCCAGAAGGGCAGCGCTCCAGGCACCCAAGCAAAGCAGTTATTAATAGTCTGGTACGACTATTATAGGCACTGATATTTAGGCGGTGCATTTTAAGGGGGTGGAGTTGCCAAATCTTGGATGGCTGCTTTGGCGTATTTGGGGCACTATTGGCGCGCATAGGTCTCCTGTTGCTATTGAGCAAATTGGGTTTGTTTTTATTTGTCTGGTATGAACGTTAATATGCAACTTGGTTGTCGTCTGCATGTCTAAGAACATACACTTTAGGGTCTCTTCTCAGTCTCTATTCTGACAAACTGAATGACTTGCATATTAATGGATTAGTGTTATTGTTAGTGGAATTGGTTATATGGTAGTTTTGGCACTAGGAATTGGGAGTGCAGTTTGTGCAAATTGTAAGTGCACAATATGCTTTGGCTGGATATTTTGGTGGTTAAGTTTGTTCAGCAGTTGAAGATTGTTGCATGTTTGCATAGACTATTGAATTATGGTATTAATACACGGTGTAGTTTGGTTGTGTATTTGATTGTTATTAATTTGGCCATTGTTTGGTTTGGCAGTTAATATTTATTTAATTGTTAATGTTTGAGTTAGTTGTTTTAGATTGAGTGGTTAGATTGGCCATGGGGTTTGGATTAGTAAGATGAGGGTTAATGATAGTGAGGCACAAGGTGCTTGTATCATTATATTTCTTCACTTTATGCTGATCCATTCTACTAGGCAGTATTTATTTTTGAATTTGCATTCAATGGCCAGTCTCTCGGGTTGGGTTGTTGGGACTGTAGTGTCATTGGAGAGTGTGGCTTAGAGTTTGGCATTTGTTGTTTGTGCTAAGCATTGGTGCGTTGTCTTGGTTGTGTTAGTTGTGTTAGTGATTGGCATTTGTGGTTGGTGTATGCAGTTAATATTTATGTGTTTCTTGGTGAGTGTGGCTTGGTTTCTGTGGGCTAAGCAACTTATTCATATGTGGCACTTTTATTTGGCTCACAGTATGACTTGGCTAAGTTTTGTTTAATCTCACTTGGGTCGAGCAGTTGGTATTGGTATTGGGTTGTTTGTTGGTGCTATTAGTGGGGTTCAGTTGGTGAACAGGCCAGGTTTTTTTTTTTTTTTTTTTTTTTTGTAGTATGTACTGGTCTATTACTCAGTACATACGGCTGGTGGCCCAGATCCGTGTAATGGCTGGATCTGGACAAGTTTACCGCACTGCGCCGATTAGCGGACCACGCGGAATCGGTCGTTTTCTTGGGAGGCAGTTGTTGGTACTGCAGATTATGGCTAGGTATAGTTCTTGTTTTTGGCGCTTAGGTGTTGCTCAGGTTGGAGCTTGTTGTGCTGGGTGAAGCACGAATTGTTTTTATTGATGGTTGGTCAATACGCTATTGTGGCTTTGGTGGCTAGCCTTGGGAGTGTAGAGCATATTGAGGTTGTTAGTTGTGGTTAGTGTTTGCGCCAGGTTGGTGATTAGTTGTGGATTAGTTTTGAAGTCTGGTGGGACAGTTCGGGTTTTTTGAGGTTTGTTGAGCTGTTTGGCATAGGAGTTGTGCCGGCTAGGATTTTTTTTTTGGGGTTTCATGGTCACTGCTCACTCACATGGTTTACACATACCCAGAAGGGCAGAGCTCCAGGCACCCAAGCAAAGCAGTTATTAATAGTCTGGTCGACTATTATAGGCACTGATATTTAGGCGGTGCATTTTAAGGGGGTGGAGTTGCAAATCTTGGATGGCTGCTTTGGCGTATTTGGGGCACTATTGGCGCGCATAGGTCTCCTGTTGCTATTGAGCAAATTGGGTTTGTTTTTTTTTGTTTGTTTGTCTGGTATGAACGAAATATGCAACTTGGTTGTCGTCCGTTTGACTATGAACATACACTTTAGGGTCTCTTCTCAGTCTCTATTCAGACAAACAGAATGACTTGCATATTAATGGGTTAGATTTGGTCATATGGTAATTTAGGCACTATAGTTTGGTGTTGCTGTTAGTGCGTTTATAAGTGCACTATATATACTTTGGCTAGTAGTGTTGATTCAGCAGTTTTGGGGACTGTTACATATTTGCATGGTTTATTAGAAGTTATATATAATTCACAGTGTTCATTGGTTGTGATTTGGCTCATGGTGGTTGAGCTGCTTAAGCATATTTGGCGTATTTTCTTTTTTTTTTTTTTTTTAACGGGCTATTAGGGTAGTGGTGTTATAGGACAATATGGTTTGTTGTGTATTTGATTGTTCTTTATTTGGCCATTGTTTGGTTTGGCAGTTAATATTTAATTAATTGTTTGTTAATGTTTTGGGTTTAGATTCTAGGCTGAGATCTATTTGGCCATAGGATTTGGATCAGCAATATCAGAGATAATGATGGTACTAGCATTATATGCGAGAATCATTATAATTCTTCACTTTATGCTGACCCATTTGGGAAGGCAGTTTGTATTTTGTTTTTTTTTTAGCCCAGTCCCCCAGGTTGGGGTGGTTTGACTGTATTGTTCTTGGTGGGTTTGGCTTAGTTTTGGCATTTATGGGTGGTGCTAAGCATTGTTGCCTTGTCATGGTGGTGTTAGTGTTTATTTTGGCATATGTGTTTTATACATGCAGTTAAAATTTCTGTGTTCTTGGTAGGTGTGGCTTGGTTTCCGTGAGCTAAGCATGTTATTCATATGTAGCTCATTGTTGTTGGCTCACAATATGAATTTGGCTGTGTTTGTTTTGGCTCATGGTTGAGCAGTTAACAAATCAATTGTTTTGTTAGTGTTTTAATAGAACAGGCCGGGAGGTTCAGGTAAGCTAGGCAGTTTTCTTGGTTTGTTATTATAGTGCTACTGATAAGTGTAGCTTGATGTTTTTTATTAGTTTGGATTGCCATATACTATTAGCTAGGTTAGGCAGTTTTGTTACTGGTAGGTGTGACTTGGTGTTTATAGGTTAAATCATTATTATATTAATTATTATTATTATATTGGCGTGTGCAGCTTTAATGGTTACTTTTTGTTTTTGTTGCGTTTTGGTTAAGTTGAGTTATTTTACAAGCCAGGAGGTTTGGGTCAGCCTTTTTTTTTTTTTTTTTTTTGTAGTATGTACTGGTCTATTACTCAGTACATACGGCTGGTGGCCCATATCCGTGTAATGGCTGGATCTGGACAAGTTTACCGCACTGCGCCGCTTAGCGGACCACGCGGAATCGGTCGTTTTCTTGGGAGGCAGTTGTTGGTACTGCAGATTATGGCTAGGTATAGCTCTTGTTTTTGGCGCTTAGGTGTTGCTCAGGTTGGAGCTTGTTGTGCTGGGTGAAGCACGTATTGTTTTTATTGGTGGTTGGTCAATACGCTATTGTGGCTTTGGTGGCTAGCCTTGGAAGTGTAGAGCATATTGAGGTTGTTAGTTGTGGTTAGTGTTTGCGCCATGTTGGTGGTTAGTTGTGGATTAGTTTTGAAGTCTGGTGGGACAGTTCAGGTTTTTGAGGTTTGTTGAGCTGTTTGGCATAGGAGTTGTGCCGGCTAGCATTGTTTTCTTGGGGTTTCATGGTCACTGCTCACTCACCTGGTTTACACATGCCCAGAAGGACAGAGCTCCAAGCACCCAAGCAAAGCAGTTATTAATAGTCTGGTACGACTATTATAGGCACTGATATTTAGGCGGTGCATTTTAAGATGGTGGAGTTTTCAAATCTTGGATGGCTGCTTTGGCGTATTTGGGGCACTATTGGCGCGCATAGGTCTCCTGTTGCTTATGAGCAAATTGGTTTGGTTTTTTTTTTTTTTTGTTTGTCTGGTATGAACGTTAATATGCAACTTGGTTGTCGTCCGTTTGACTATGAACATACACTTTAGGGTCTCTTCTCAGTCTCTATTCAGACAAACAGAATGACTTGCATATTAATGGGTTAGATTTGGTCATATGGTAATTTAAGCACTATAGTTTGGTAGTGCTGTTAGTGCGTTTATAAGTGCACTATATATACTTTGGCTAGTAGTGTTGATTCAGCAGTTTTGGGGACTGTTACATATTTGCATGGTTTATTAGAAGTTATATATAATTCACAGTGTTCATTGGTTGTGATTTGGCTCATGGTGGTTGAGCTGCTTAAGCATATTTGGCGTATTTTCTTTTTTTTTTTTTTTTTTAACGGGCTATTAGGGTAGTGGTGTTATAGGACAATATGGTTTGTTGTGTATTTGATTGTTCTTTATTTGGCCATTGTTTGGTTTGGCAGTTAATATTTAATTAATTGTTTGTTAATGTTTTGGGTTTAGATTCTAGGCTGAGATCTATTTGGCCATAGGATTTGGATCAGCAATATCAGAGATAATGATGGTACTAGCATTATATGCGAGAATCATTATAATTCTTCACTTTATGCTGACCCATTTTGGAAGGCAGTTTGTATTTTGTTTTTTTTTTTTAGGCCAGTCCCCCAGGTTGGGGTGGTTTGACTGTATTGTTCTTGGTGGGTTTGGCTTAGTTTTGGCACTTATGGGTGGTGCTAAGCATTGTTGCCATGGTGGTGTTAGTGTTTATTTTGGCATATGTGTTTGATACATGCAGTTATAATTTCTGTGTTCTTGGTAGGTGTGGCTTGGTTTCCGTGAGCTAAGCATGTTATTCATATGTGGCTCATTGTTGTTGGCTCACAATATGAATTTGGCTGTGTTTGTTTTGGCTCATGGTTGAGCAGTTAACAAATCAATTGTTTTGTTAGTGTTTTAATAGAACAGGCCGGGAGGTTCAGGTAAGCTAGGCAGTTTTCTTGGTTTGTTATTATAGTGCTACTGATAAGTGTAGCTTGATGTTTTTTATTAGTTTGGATTGCCATATACTATTAGCTAGGTTAGGCAGTTTTGTTACTGGTAGGTGTGACTTGGTGTTTATAGGTTAAATCATTATTATATTAATTATTATTATTATATTGGCGTGTGCAGCTTTAATGGTTACTTTTTGTTTTTGTTGCGTTTTGGTTAAGTTGAGTTATTTTACAAGCCAGGAGGTTTGGGTCAGCCTTTTTTTATACCCTTGCAGAGGGTATTATAATTTTGTCGTGAAATGTGTAACGCATAGAAGGAGACATCTCCGACCCCATAAAGTATATATATTCTTGATCAGTATCAACAGCCGAGTTGATATAGCCATGTCCGTCTGTCCGTCTGTCTGTTTCTATGCGAACTAGTCTCTCAGTTTTAAAGCTATCTTTATGAAACTTTGCAGAAGTCCCTCTTTCTGTTGCACGCAGCTCATATGTCAAAACCAGCTGGATCGGACCACTATATCATATAGCTGCCATAGGAACGATCGGTCGAAAAGTAGGTTCTTGTATGAAAAACATTTTTGTTTATAAAGTTATCTTTACTAAACTTGGTATTTATTAGTTTTACTACGTTCCTCATATATATGCAAAATCCTATTAAGATCGGACAACTATATCATATAGCTGCCATAGGAACGATCGGTCGAAAATTAAGTTTTTGTATGGAAAATTTTTATGTTTTTCAAGATATCTTGACCAAACTCGGTACTTATTAGTTTTACTAAGCTCCCCATATATATGCAAAATCCTATTAAGATCGGACAACTATATCATATAGCTGCCATAGGAACGATCGGTCGAAAATTAGGTTTTTGTATGGAATTTTTTTTTGTTTTTCAAGATATATTGACCAAACTCGGCATTTATTAGTTTTACTATGCTCCCTCCACTTATGAAAAATCTTATTCACATCGGGCTACTATATCATATAGCTGCCATAGGAACGATCGGTCGAAAATTACGTTGTTGTACGGAAACCTGTTTTGTTTTTCATGATATCTTAACCATACTTGGCATTAACTATTTTCCCTGTGCTTCTTAGATACGGGCAAAGCACAATAAGCATTTTGAAGAGATTGGGTCTGCAAGGGTATTAAATCTTCGGTGTGCCGAAGATAGCACTTCTTTCTCGTTTTTTTTTGTAGTATGTACTGGTCTATTACTCAGTACATACGGCTGGTGGCCCATATCCGTGTAATGGCTGGATCTGGACAAGTTTACCGCACTGCGCCGCTTAGCGGACCACGCGGAATCGGTCGTTTTCTTGGGAGGCAGTTGTTGGTACTGCAGATTATGGCTAGGTATAGCTCTTGTTTTTGGCGCTTAGGTGTTGCTCAGGTTGGAGCTTGTTGTGCTGGGTGAAACACGTATTGTTTTTATTGGTGGTTGGTCAATACGCTATTGTGGCTTTGGTGGCTAGCCTTGGACGTGTAGAGCATATTGAGGTTGTTAGTTGTGGTTAGTGTTTGCGCCAGGTTGGTGATTAGTTGTGGATTAGTTTTGAAGTCTGGTGGGACAGTTCGGGTTTTTTGAGGTTTGTTGAGCTGTTTGGCATAGGAGTTGTGCCGGCTAGCATTGTTTTCTTGGGGTTTCATGGTCACTGCTCACTCACATGGTTTACACATACCCAGAAGGGCAGAGCTCCAGGCACCCAAGCAAAGCAGTTATTAATAGTCTGGTCGACTATTATAGGCACTGATATTTAGGCGGTGCATTTTAAGGGGGTGGAGTTGCAAATCTTGGATGGCTGCTTTGGCGTATTTGGGGCACTATTGGCGCGCATAGGTCTCCTGTTGCTATTGAGCAAATTGGGTTTGTTTTTTTTTGTTTGTTTGTCTGGTATGAACGTTAATATGCAACTTGGTTGTCGTCCGTTTGACTATGAACATACACTTTAGGGTCTCTTCTCAGTCTCTATTCAGACAAACATAATGACTTGCATATTAATGGGTTAGATTTGGTCATATGGTAATTTAGGCACTATAGTTTGGTAGTGCTGTTAGTGCGTTTATAAGTGCACTATATATACTTTGGCTAGTAGTGTTGATTCAGCAGTTTTGGGGACTGTTACATATTTGCATGGTTTATTAGAAGTTATATATAATTCACAGTGTTCATTGGTTGTGATTTGGCTCATGGTGGTTGAGCTGCTTAAGCATATTTGGCGTATTTTCTTTTTTTTTTTTTTTTTTTAACGGGCTATTAGGGTAGTGGTGTTATAGGACAATATGGTTTGTTGTGTATTTGATTGTTCTTTATTTGGCCATTGTTTGGTTTGGCAGTTAATGTTTAATTAATTGTTTGTTAATGTTTTGGGTTTAGATTCTAGGCTGAGATCTATTTGGCCATAGGATTTGGATCAGCAATATCAGAGATAATGATGGTACTAGCATTATATGCGAGAATCATTATAATTCTTCACTTTATGCTGACCCATTTTGGAAGGCAGTTTGTATTTTGTTTTTTTTTTTTAGGCCAGTCCCCCAGGTTGGGGTGGTTTGACTGTATTGTTCTTGGTGGGTTTGGCTTAGTTTTGGCACTTATGGGTGGTGCTAAGCATTGTTGCCATGGTGGTGTTAGTGTTTATTTTGGCATATGTGTTTGATACATGCAGTTATAATTTCTGTGTTCTTGGTAGGTGTGGCTTGGTTTCCGTGAGCTAAGCATGTTATTCATATGTGGCTCATTGTTGTTGGCTCACAATATGAATTTGGCTGTGTTTGTTTTGGCTCATGGTTGAGCAGTTAACAAATCAATTGTTTTGTTAGTGTTTTAATAGAACAGGCCGGGAGGTTCAGGTAAGCTAGGCAGTTTTCTTGGTTTGTTATTATAGTGCTACTGATAAGTGTAGCTTGATGTTTTTTATTAGTTTGGATTGCCATATACTATTAGCTAGGTTAGGCAGTTTTGTTACTGGTAGGTGTGACTTGGTGTTTATAGGTTAAATCATTATTATATTAATTATTATTATTATATTGGCGTGTGCAGCTTTAATGGTTACTTTTTGTTTTTGTTGCGTTTTGGTTAAGTTGAGTTATTTTACAAGCCAGGAGGTTTGGGTCAGCCTTTTTTTTATACCCTTGCAGAGGGTATTATAATTTTGTCGTGAAATGTGTAACGCATAGAAGGAGACATCTCCGACCCCATAAAGTATATATATTCTTGATCAGTATCAACAGCCGAGTTGATATAGCCATGTCCGTCTGTCCGTCTGTCTGTTTCTATGCGAACTAGTCTCTCAGTTTTAAAGCTATCTTTATGAAACTTTGCAGAAGTCCCTCTTTCTGTTGCACGCAGCTCATATGTCAAAACCAGCTGGATCGGACCACTATATCATATAGCTGCCATAGGAACGATCGGTCGAAAAGTAGGTTCTTGTATGAAAAACATTTTTGTTTATAAAGTTATCTTTACTAAACTTGGTATTTATTAGTTTTACTACGTTCCTCATATATATGCAAAATCCTATTAAGATCGGACAACTATATCATATAGCTGCCATAGGAACGATCGGTCGAAAATTAAGTTTTTGTATGGAAAATTTTTATGTTTTTCAAGATATCTTGACCAAACTCGGTACTTATTAGTTTTACTAAGCTCCCCATATATATGCAAAATCCTATTAAGATCGGACAACTATATCATATAGCTGCCATAGGAACGATCGGTCGAAAATTAGGTTTTTGTATGGAATTTTTTTTTGTTTTTCAAGATATATTGACCAAACTCGGCATTTATTAGTTTTACTATGCTCCCTCCACTTATGCAAAATCTTATTCACATCGGGCTACTATATCATATAGCTGCCATAGGAACGATCGGTCGAAAATTACGTTGTTGTACGGAAACCTGTTTTGTTTTTCATGATATCTTAACCATACTTGGCATTAACTATTTTCCCTGTGCTTCTTAGATACGGGCAAAGCACAATAAGCATTTTGAAGAGATTGGGTCTGCAAGGGTATTAAATCTTCGGTGTGCCGAAGATAGCACTTCTTTCTCGTTTTTTTTTGTAGTATGTACTGGTCTATTACTCAGTACATACGGCTGGTGGCCCATATCCGTGTAATGGCTGGATCTGGACAAGTTTACCGCACTGCGCCGCTTAGCGGACCACGCGGAATCGGTCGTTTTCTTGGGAGGCAGTTGTTGGTACTGCAGATTATGGCTAGGTATAGCTCTTGTTTTTGGCGCTTAGGTGTTGCTCAGGTTGGAGCTTGTTGTGCTGGGTGAAACACGTATTGTTTTTATTGGTGGTTGGTCAATACGCTATTGTGGCTTTGGTGGCTAGCCTTGGAAGTGTAGAGCATATTGAGGTTGTTAGTTGTGGTTAGTGTTTGCGCCAGGTTGGTGATTAGTTGTGGATTAGTTTTGAAGTCTGGTGGGACAGTTCGGGTTTTTTGAGGTTTGTTGAGCTGTTTGGCATAGGAGTTGTGCCGGCTAGCATTGTTTTCTTGGGGTTTCATGGTCACTGCTCACTCACATGGTTTACACATACCCAGAAGGGCAGAGCTCCAGGCACCCAAGCAAAGCAGTTATTAATAGTCTGGTCGACTATTATAGGCACTGATATTTAGGCGGTGCATTTTAAGGGGGTGGAGTTGCAAATCTTGGATGGCTGCTTTTGGCGCGCATAGGTCTCCTGTTGCTATTGAGCAAATTGGGTTTGTTTTTTTTTGTTTGTTTGTCTGGTATGAACGTTAATATGCAACTTGGTTGTCGTCCGTTTGACTATGAACATACACTTTAGGGTCTCTTCTCAGTCTCTATTCAGACAAACAGAATGACTTGCATATTAATGGGTTAGATTTGGTCATATGGTAATTTAGGCACTATAGTTTGGTAGTGCTGTTAGTGCGTTTATAAGTGCACTATATATACTTTGGCTAGTAGTGTTGATTCAGCAGTTTTGGGGACTGTTGCATATTTGCATGGTTTATTAGAAGTTATATTTAATTCACAGTGTTAATTGGTTGTGATTTGGCTCATGGTGGTTGAGCTGCTTAAGCATATTTGGCGTATTTTCTTTTTTTTTTTTTTAACGGGCTATTAGGGTAGTGGTGTTATAGGACAATATGGTTTGTTGTGTATTTGATTGTTCTTTATTTGGCCATTGTTTGGTTTGGCAGTTAATATTTAATTAATTGTTTGTTAATGTTTTGGGTTTAGATTCTAGGCTGAGATCTATTTGGCCATAGGATTTGGATCAGCAATATCAGAGATAATGATGGTACTAGCATTATATGCGAGAATCATTATAATTCTTCACTTTATGCTGACCCATTTGGGAAGGCAGTTTGTATTTTGTTTTTTTTTTAGCCCAGTCCCCCAGGTTGGGGTGGTTTGACTGTATTGTTCTTGGTGGGTTTGGCTTAGTTTTGGCATTTATGGGTGGTGCTAAGCATTGTTGCCTTGTCATGGTGGTGTAAGTGTTTATTTTGGCATATGTGTTTTATACATGCAGTTAAAATTTCTGTGTTCTTGGTAGGTGTGGCTTGGTTTCCGTGAGCTAAGCATGTTATTCATATGTAGCTCATTGTTGTTGGCTCACAATATGAATTTGGCTGTGTTTGTTTTGGCTCATGGTTGAGCAGTTAACAAATCAATTGTTTTGTTAGTGTTTTAATAGAACAGGCCGGGAGGTTCAGGTAAGCTAGGCAGTTTTCTTGGTTTGTTATTATAGTGCTACTGATAAGTGTAGCTTGATGTTTTTTATTAGTTTGGATTGCCATATACTATTAGCTAGGTTAGGCAGTTTTGTTACTGGTAGGTGTGACTTGGTGTTTATAGGTTAAATCATTATTATATTAATTATTATTATTATATTGGCGTGTGCAGCTTTAATGGTTACTTTTTGTTTTTGTTGCGTTTTGGTTAAGTTGAGTTATTTTACAAGCCAGGAGGTTTGGGTCAGCCTTTTTTTTTTTTTTTTTTTGTAGTATGTACTGGTTTATTACTCAGTACATACGGCTGGTGGCCCATATCCGTGTAATGGCTGGATCTGGACAAGTTTACCGCACTGCGCCGCTTAGCGGACCACGCGGAATCGGTCGTTTTCTTGGGAGGCAGTTGTTGGTACTGCAGATTATGGCTAGGTATAGCTCTTGTTTTTGGCGCTTAGGTGTTGCTCAGGTTGGAGCTTGTTGTGCTGGGTGAAGCACGTATTGTTTTTATTGGTGGTTGGTCAATACGCTATTGTGGCTTTGGTGGCTAGCCTTGGAAGTGTAGAGCATATTGAGGTTGTTAGTTGTGGTTAGTGTTTGCGCCATGTTGGTGGTTAGTTGTGGATTAGTTTTGAAGTCTGGTGGGACAGTTCAGGTTTTTGAGGTTTGTTGAGCTGTTTGGCATAGGAGTTGTGCCGGCTAGCATTGTTTTCTTCGGGTTTCATGGTCACTGCTCACTCACCTGGTTTACACATGCCCAGAAGGACAGAGCTCCAAGCACCCAAGCAAAGCAGTTATTAATAGTCTGGTACGACTATTATAGGCACTGATATTTAGGCGGTGCATTTTAAGATGGTGGAGTTTTCAAATCTTGGATGGCTGCTTTGGCGTATTTGGGGCACTATTGGCGCGCATAGGTCTCCTGTTGCTTATGAGCAAATTGGTTTGGTTTTTTTTTTTTTTTGTTTGTCTGGTATGAACGTTAATATGCAACTTGGTTGTCGTCCGTTTGACTATGAACATACACTTTAGGGTCTCTTCTCAGTCTCTATTCAGACAAACAGAATGACTTGCATATTAATGGGTTAGATTTGGTCATATGGTAATTTAGGCACTATAGTTTGGTAGTGCTGTTAGTGCGTTTATAAGTGCACTATATATACTTTGGCTAGTAGTGTTGATTCAGCAGTTTTGGGGACTGTTACATATTTGCATGGTTTATTAGAAGTTATATATAATTCACAGTGTTCATTGGTTGTGATTTGGCTCATGGTGGTTGAGCTGCTTAAGCATATTTGGCGTATTTTCTTTTTTTTTTTTTTTTTTAACGGGCTATTAGGGTAGTGGTGTTATAGGACAATATGGTTTGTTGTGTATTTGATTGTTCTTTATTTGGCCATTGTTTGGTTTGGCAGTTAATATTTAATTAATTGTTTGTTAATGTTTTGGGTTTAGATTCTAGGCTGAGATCTATTTGGCCATAGGATTTGGATCAGCAATATCAGAGATAATGATGGTACTAGCATTATATGCGAGAATCATTATAATTCTTCACTTTATGCTGACCCATTTTGGAAGGCAGTTTGTATTTTGTTTTTTTTTTTTAGGCCAGTCCCCCAGGTTGGGGTGGTTTGACTGTATTGTTCTTGGTGGGTTTGGCTTAGTTTTGGCACTTATGGGTGGTGCTAAGCATTGTTGCCATGGTGGTGTTAGTGTTTATTTTGGCATATGTGTTTGATACATGCAGTTATAATTTCTGTGTTCTTGGTAGGTGTGGCTTGGTTTCCGTGAGCTAAGCATGTTATTCATATGTGGCTCATTGTTGTTGGCTCACAATATGAATTTGGCTGTGTTTGTTTTGGCTCATGGTTGAGCAGTTAACAAATCAATTGTTTTGTTAGTGTTTTAATAGAACAGGCCGGGAGGTTCAGGTAAGCTAGGCAGTTTTCTTGGTTTGTTATTATAGTGCTACTGATAAGTGTAGCTTGATGTTTTTATTAGTTTGGATTGCCATATACTATTAGCTAGGTTAGGCAGTTTTGTTACTGGTAGGTGTGACTTGGTGTTTATAGGTTAAATCATTATTATATTAATTATTATTATTATATTGGCGTGTGCAGCTTTAATGGTTACTTTTTGTTTTTGTTGCGTTTTGGTTAAGTTGAGTTATTTTACAAGCCAGGAGGTTTGGGTCAGCCTTTTTTTAATACCCTTGCAGAGGGTATTATAATTTTGTCGTGAAATGTGTAACGCATAGAAGGAGACATCTCCGACCCCATAAAGTATATATATTCTTGATCAGTATCAACAGCCGAGTTGATATAGCCATGTCCGTCTGTCCGTCTGTCTGTTTCTATGCGAACTAGTCTCTCAGTTTTAAAGCTATCTTTATGAAACTTTGCAGAAGTCCCTCTTTCTGTTGCACGCAGCTCATATGTCAAAACCAGCTGGATCGGACCACTATATCATATAGCTGCCATAGGAACGATCGGTCGAAAAGTAGGTTCTTGTATGAAAAACATTTTTGTTTATAAAGTTATCTTTACTAAACTTGGTATTTATTAGTTTTACTACGTTCCTCATATATATGCAAAATCCTATTAAGATCGGACAACTATATCATATAGCTGCCATAGGAACGATCGGTCGAAAATTAAGTTTTTGTATGGAAAATTTTTATGTTTTTCAAGATATCTTGACCAAACTCGGTACTTATTAGTTTTACTAAGCTCCCCATATATATGCAAAATCCTATTAAGATCGGACAACTATATCATATAGCTGCCATAGGAACGATCGGTCGAAAATTAGGTTTTTGTATGGAATTTTTTTTTGTTTTTCAAGATATATTGACCAAACTCGGCATTTATTAGTTTTACTATGCTCCCTCCACTTATGCAAAATCTTATTCACATCGGGCTACTATATCATATAGCTGCCATAGGAACGATCGGTCGAAAATTACGTTGTTGTACGGAAACCTGTTTTGTTTTTCATGATATCTTAACCATACTTGGCATTAACTATTTTCCCTGTGCTTCTTAGATACGGGCAAAGCACAATAAGCATTTTGAAGAGATTGGGTCTGCAAGGGTATTATATCTTCGGTGTGCCGAAGATAGCACTTCTTTCTCGTTTTTTTTGTAGTATGTACTGGTCTATTACTCAGTACATACGGCTGGTGGCCCATATCCGTGTAATGGCTGGATCTGGACAAGTTTACCGCACTGCGCCGCTTAGCGGACCACGCGGAATCGGTCGTTTTCTTGGGAGGCAGTTGTTGGTACTGCAGATTATGGCTAGGTATAGCTCTTGTTTTTGGCGCTTAGGTGTTGCTCAGGTTGGAGCTTGTTGTGCTGGGTGAAACACGTATTGTTTTTATTGGTGGTTGGTCAATACGCTATTGTGGCTTTGGTGGCTAGCCTTGGAAGTGTAGAGCATATTGAGGTTGTTAGTTGTGGTTAGTGTTTGCGCCATGTTGGTGGTTAGTTGTGGATTAGTTTTGAAGTCTGGTGGGACAGTTCAGGTTTTTGAGGTTTGTTGAGCTGTTTGGCATAGGAGTTGTGCCGGCTAGCATTGTTTTCTTGGGGTTTCATGGTCACTGCTCACTCACCTGGTTTACACATGCCCAGAAGGACAGAGCTCCAAGCACCCAAGCAAAGCAGTTATTAATAGTCTGGTACGACTATTATAGGCACTGATATTTAGGCGGTGCATTTTAAGATGGTGGAGTTTTCAAATCTTGGATGGCTGCTTTGGCGTATTTGGGGCACTATTGGCGCGCATAGGTCTCCTGTTGCTTATGAGCAAATTGGTTTGGTTTTTTTTTTTTTTTTGTTTGTCTGGTATGAACGTTAATATGCAACTTGGTTGTCGTCCGTTTGACTATGAACATACACTTTAGGGTCTCTTCTCAGTCTCTATTCAGACAAACAGAATGACTTGCATATTAATGGGTTAGATTTGGTCATATGGTAATTTAGGCACTATAGTTTGGTAGTGCTGTTAGTGCGTTTATAAGTGCACTATATATACTTTGGCTAGTAGTGTTGATTCAGCAGTTTTGGGGACTGTTACATATTTGCATGGTTTATTAGAAGTTATATATAATTCACAGTGTTCATTGGTTGTGATTTGGCTCATGGTGGTTGAGCTGCTTAAGCATATTTGGCGTATTTTCTTTTTTTTTTTTTTTTTTTAACGGGCTATTAGGGTAGTGGTGTTATAGGACAATATGGTTTGTTGTGTATTTGATTGTTCTTTATTTGGCCATTGTTTGGTTTGGCAGTTAATATTTAATTAATTGTTTGTTAATGTTTTGGGTTTAGATTCTAGGCTGAGATCTATTTGGCCATAGGATTTGGATCAGCAATATCAGAGATAATGATGGTACTAGCATTATATGCGAGAATCATTATAATTCTTCACTTTATGCTGACCCATTTTGGAAGGCAGTTTGTATTTTGTTTTTTTTTTTTAGGCCAGTCCCCCAGGTTGGGGTGGTTTGACTGTATTGTTCTTGGTGGGTTTGGCTTAGTTTTGGCACTTATGGGTGGTGCTAAGCATTGTTGCCATGGTGGTGTTAGTGTTTATTTTGGCATATGTGTTTGATACATGCAGTTATAATTTCTGTGTTCTTGGTAGGTGTGGCTTGGTTTCCGTGAGCTAAGCATGTTATTCATATGTGGCTCATTGTTGTTGGCTCACAATATGAATTTGGCTGTGTTTGTTTTGGCTCATGGTTGAGCAGTTAACAAATCAATTGTTTTGTTAGTGTTTTAATAGAACAGGCCGGGAGGTTCAGGTAAGCTAGGCAGTTTTCTTGGTTTGTTATTATAGTGCTACTGATAAGTGTAGCTTGATGTTTTTTATTAGTTTGGATTGCCATATACTATTAGCTAGGTTAGGCAGTTTTGTTACTGGTAGTTGTGACTTGGTGTTTATAGGTTAAATCATTATTATATTAATTATTATTATTATATTGGCGTGTGCAGCTTTAATGGTTACTTTTTGTTTTTGTTGCGTTTTGGTTAAGTTGAGTTATTTTACAAGCCAGGAGGTTTGGGTCAGCCTTTTTTTATACCCTTGCAGAGGGTATTATAATTTTGTCGTGAAATGTGTAACGCATAGAAGGAGACATCTCCGACCCCATAAAGTATATATATTCTTGATCAGTATCAACAGCCGAGTTGATATAGCCATGTCCGTCTGTCCGTCTGTCTGTTTCTATGCGAACTAGTCTCTCAGTTTTAAAGCTATCTTTATGAAACTTTGCAGAAGTCCCTCTTTCTGTTGCACGCAGCTCATATGTCAAAACCAGCTGGATCGGACCACTATATCATATAGCTGCCATAGGAACGATCGGTCGAAAAGTAGGTTCTTGTATGAAAAACATTTTTGTTTATAAAGTTATCTTTACTAAACTTGGTATTTATTAGTTTTACTACGTTCCTCATATATATGCAAAATCCTATTAAGATCGGACAACTATATCATATAGCTGCCATAGGAACGATCGGTCGAAAATTAAGTTTTTGTATGGAAAATTTTTATGTTTTTCAAGATATCTTGACCAAACTCGGTACTTATTAGTTTTACTAAGCTCCCCATATATATGCAAAATCCTATTAAGACGGACAACTATTCATATAGCTGCCATAGGAACGATCGGTCGAAAATTAGGTTTTTGTATGGAATTTTTTTTTGTTTTTCAAGATATATTGACCAAACTCGGCATTTATTAGTTTTACTATGCTCCCTCCACTTATGCAAAATCTTATTCACATCGGGCTACTATATCATATATCTGCCATAGGAACGATCGGTCGAAAATTACGTTGTTGTACGGAAACCTGTTTTGTTTTTCATGATATCTTAACCATACTTGGCATTAACTATTTTCCCTGTGCTTCTTAGATACGGGCAAAGCACAATAAGCATTTTGAAGAGATTGGGTCTGCAAGGGTATTAAATCTTCGGTGTGCCGAAGATAGCACTTCTTTCTCGTTTTTTTTTGTAGTATGTACTGGTCTATTACTCAGTACATACGGCTGGTGGCCCATATCCGTGTAATGGCTGGATCTGGACAAGTTTACCGCACTGCGCCGCTTAGCGGACCACGCGGAATCGGTCGTTTTCTTGGGAGGCAGTTGTTGGTACTGCAGATTATGGCTAGGTATAGCTCTTGTTTTTGGCGCTTAGGTGTTGCTCAGGTTGGAGCTTGTTGTGCTGGGTGAAACACGTATTGTTTTTATTGGTGGTTGGTCAATACGCTATTGTGGCTTTGGTGGCTAGCCTTGGAAGTGTAGAGCATATTGAGGTTGTTAGTTGTGGTTAGTGTTTGCGCCATGTTGGTGGTTAGTTGTGGATTAGTTTTGAAGTCTGGTGGGACAGTTCAGGTTTTTGAGGTTTGTTGAGCTGTTTGGCATAGGAGTTGTGCCGGCTAGCATTGTTTTCTTGGGGTTTCATGGTCACTGCTCACTCACCTGGTTTACACATGCCCAGAGGGACAGAGCTCCAGGCACCCAAGCAAAGCAGTTAAGGCACTGGGGTAGTGCAGATTTTATTCTTTATCACTGCTCACTCACCTGGTTTACACATGCCCAGAAGGACAGAGCTCCAGGCACCCAAGCAAAGCAGTTATTAATAGTCTGGTACGACTATTATAGGCACTGATATTTAGGCGGTGCATTTTAAAGGGGTGGAGTTGCCAAATCTTGGATGGCTGCTTTGGCGTATTTGGTTGTGATTTGGCTCATGGTGGTTGAGCTGCTTAAGCATATTTGGCAAATTTTCTTTTTTTTTTTTTTTTAACGGGCTATTAGGGTAGTGGTGTTATAGGACAATATGGTTTGTTGTGTATTTGATTGTTCTTTATTTGGCCATTGTTTGGTTTGGCAGTTAATATTTAATTAATTGTTTGTTAATGTTTTGGGTTTAGATTCTAGGCTGAGATCTATTTGGCCATAGGATTTGGATCAGCAATATCAGAGATAATGATGGTACTAGCATTATATGCGAGAATCATTATAATTCTTCACTTTATGCTGACCCATTTGGGAAGGCAGTTTGTATTTTGTTTTTTTTTTTTAGGCCAGTCCCCCAGGTTGGGGTGGTTTGACTGTATTGTTCTTGGTGGGTTTGGCTTAGTTTTGGCATTTATGGGTGGTGCTAAGCATTGTTGCCTTGTCATGGTGGTGTTAGTGTTTATTTTGGCATATGTGTTTTATACATGCAGTTAAAATTTCTGTGTTCTTGGTAGGTGTGGCTTGGTTTCCGTGAGCTAAGCATGTTATTCATATGTAGCTCATTGTTGTTGGCTCACAATATGAATTTGGCTGTATTTGTTTTGGCTCATGGTTGAGCAGTTAACAAATCAATTGTTTTGTTAGTGTTTTAATAGAACAGGCCGGGAGGTTCAGGTAAGCTAGGCAGTTTTCTTGGTTTGTTATTATAGTGCTACTGATAAGTGTAGCTTGATGTTTTTTATTAGTTTGGATTGCCATATACTATTAGCTAGGTTAGGCAGTTTTGTTACTGGTAGGTGTGACTTGGTGTTTATAGGTTAAATCATTATTATATTAATTATTATTATTATATTGGCGTGTGCAGCTTTAATGGTTACTTTTTGTTTTTGTTGCGTTTTGGTTAAGTTGAGTTATTTTACAAGCCAGGAGGTTTGGGTCAGCCTTTTTTTTTTTTTTTTTTTTTTTGTAGTATGTACTGGTCTATTACTCAGTACATACGGCTGGTGGCCCATATCCGTGTAATGGCTGGATCTGGACAAGTTTACCGCACTGCGCCGCTTAGCGGACCACGCGGAATCGGTCGTTTTCTTGGGAGGCAGTTGTTGGTACTGCAGATTATGGCTAGGTATAGCTCTTGTTTTTGGCGCTTAGGTGTTGCTCAGGTTGGAGCTTGTTGTGCTGGGTGAAGCACGTATTGTTTTTATTGGTGGTTGGTCAATACGCTATTGTGGCTTTGGTGGCTAGCCTTGGAAGTGTAGAGCATATTGAGGTTGTTAGTTGTGGTTAGTGTTTGCGCCATGTTGGTGGTTAGTTGTGGATTAGTTTTGAAGTCTGGTGGGACAGTTCAGGTTTTTGAGGTTTGTTGAGCTGTTTGGCATAGGAGTTGTGCCGGCTAGCATTGTTTTCTTGGGGTTTCATGGTCACTGCTCACTCACCTGGTTTACACATGCCCAGAGGGACAGAGCTCCAGGCACCCAAGCAAAGCAGTTAAGGCACTGGGGTAGTGCAGATTTTATTCTTTATCACTGCTCACTCACCTGGTTTACACATGCCCAGAAGGACAGAGCTCCAGGCACCCAAGCAAAGCAGTTATTAATAGTCTGGTACGACTATTATAGGCACTGATATTTAGGCGGTGCATTTTAAGGGGGTGGAGTTGCCAAATCTTGGATGGCTGCTTTGGCGTATTTGGGGCACTATTGGCGCGCATAGGTCTCCTGTTGCTTATGAGCAAATTGGGTTGGTTTTTTTTTTTTTGTTTGTTTGGGATGATCGTTATTATGCTACGTGGGGGTGGTCCGGTTGACTATAAACATACCCTTTTGGGCTCCTTCTCCTTTTCTTCTATCAAAAAGACAATAATATTAATATGTTTGTGGGGGTGGTGTGGTTATTTTGTTAGTGTTGTAGTTTGGGGTGGTGGTGGGGGTGTGTGTGTGCTATATTTATTTTATTTTTGTGGGGTGGGGGGGTTGGGGTGGGGTGTGTGGGGTTTTTGCTTTTTTTTTTTGTATATATATAAAATTCACTGTTTCTTGGTTGTGATTTGGCTCATGGTGGTTGAGCTGATTAAGCATATTTGGCAAATTTTCTTTTTTTTTTTTTTTTTTTAACGGGCTATTAGGGTAGTGGTGTTATAGGACAATATGGTTTGTTGTGTATTTGATTGTTCTTTATTTGGCCATTGTTTGGTTTGGCAGTTAATATTTAATTAATTGTTTGTTAATGTTTTGGGTTTAGATTCTAGGCTGAGATCTATTTGGCCATAGGATTTGGATCAGCAATATCAGAGATAATGATGGTACTAGCATTATATGCGAGAATCATTATAATTCTTCACTTTATGCTGACCCATTTTGGAAGGCAGTTTGTATTTTGTTTTTTTTTTTTTAGGCCAGTCCCCCAGGTTGGGGTGGTTTGACTGTATTGTTCTTGGTGGGTTTGGCTTAGTTTTGGCACTTATGGGTGGTGCTAAGCATTGTTGCCATGGTGGTGTTAGTGTTTATTTTGGCATATGTGTTTGATACATGCAGTTATAATTTCTGTGTTCTTGGTAGGTGTGGCTTGGTTTCCGTGAGCTAAGCATGTTATTCATATGTGGCTCATTGTTGTTGGCTCACAATATGAATTTGGCTGTGTTTGTTTTGGCTCATGGTTGAGCAGTTAACAAATCAATTGTTTTGTTAGTGTTTTAATAGAACAGGCCGGGAGGTTCAGGTAAGCTAGGCAGTTTTCTTGGTTTGTTATTATAGTGCTACTGATAAGTGTAGCTTGATGTTTTTTATTAGTTTGGATTGCCATATACTATTAGCTAGGTTAGGCAGTTTTGTTACTGGTAGGTGTGACTTGGTGTTTATAGGTTAAATCATTATTATATTAATTATTATTATTATATTGGCGTGTGCAGCTTTAATGGTTACTTTTTGTTTTTGTTGCGTTTTGGTTAAGTTGAGTTATTTTACAAGCCAGGAGGTTTGGGTCAGCCTTTTTTTTATACCCTTGCAGAGGGTATTATAATTTTGTCGTGAAATGTGTAACGCATAGAAGGAGACATCTCCGACCCCATAAAGTATATATATTCTTGATCAGTATCAACAGCCGAGTTGATATAGCCATGTCCGTCTGTCCGTCTGTCTGTTTCTATGCGAACTAGTCTCTCAGTTTTAAAGCTATCTTTATGAAACTTTGCAGAAGTCCCTCTTTCTGTTGCACGCAGCTCATATGTCAAAACCAGCTGGATCGGACCACTATATCATATAGCTGCCATAGGAACGATCGGTCGAAAAGTAGGTTCTTGTATGAAAAACATTTTTGTTTATAAAGTTATCTTTACTAAACTTGGTATTTATTAGTTTTACTACGTTCCTCATATATATGCAAAATCCTATTAAGATCGGACAACTATATCATATAGCTGCCATAGGAACGATCGGTCGAAAATTAAGTTTTTGTATGGAAAATTTTTGTTTTTCAAGATATCTTGACCAAACTCGGTACTTATTAGTTTTACTAAGCTCCCCATATATATGCAAAATCCTATTAAGATCGGACAACTATATCATATAGCTGCCATAGGAACGATCGGTCGAAAATTAGGTTTTTGTATGGAATTTTTTTTTGTTTTTCAAGATATATTGACCAAACTCGGCATTTATTAGTTTTACTATGCTCCCTCCACTTATGCAAAACCTTATTCACATCGGGCTACTATATCATATAGCTGCCATAGGAACGATCGGTCGAAAATTACGTTGTTGTACGGAAACCTGTTTTGTTTTTCATGATATCTTAACCATACTTGGCATTAACTATTTTCCCTGTGCTTCTTAGATACGGGCAAAGCACAATAAGCATTTTGAAGAGATTGGGTCTGCAAGGGTATTAAATCTTCGGTGTGCCGAAGATAGCACTTCTTTCTCGTTTTTTTTTGTAGTATGTACTGGTCTATTACTCAGTACATACGGCTGGTGGCCCATATCCGTGTAATGGCTGGATCTGGACAAGTTTACCGCACTGCGCCGCTTAGCGGACCACGCGGAATCGGTCGTTTTCTTGGGAGGCAGTTGTTGGTACTGCAGATTATGGCTAGGTATAGCTCTTGTTTTTGGCGCTTAGGTGTTGCTCAGGTTGGAGCTTGTTGTGCTGGGTGAAACACGTATTGTTTTTATTGGTGGTTGGTCAATACGCTATTGTGGCTTTGGTGGCTAGCCTTGGAAGTGTAGAGCATATTGAGGTTGTTAGTTGTGGTTAGTGTTTGCGCCATGTTGGTGGTTAGTTGTGGATTAGTTTTGAAGTCTGGTGGGACAGTTCAGGTTTTTGAGGTTTGTTGAGCTGTTTGGCATAGGAGTTGTGCCGGCTAGCATTGTTTTCTTGGGGTTTCATGGTCACTGCTCACTCACCTGGTTTACACATGCCCAGAGGGACAGAGCTCCAGGCACCCAAGCAAAGCAGTTAAGGCACTGGGGTAGTGCAGATTTTATTCTTTATCACTGCTCACTCACCTGGTTTACACATGCCCAGAAGGACAGAGCTCCAGGCACCCAAGCAAAGCAGTTATTAATAGTCTGGTACGACTATTATAGGCACTGATATTTAGGCGGTGCATTTTAAAGGGGTGGAGTTGCCAAATCTTGGATGGCTGCTTTGGCGTATTTGGTTGTGATTTGGCTCATGGTGGTTGAGCTGATTAAGCATATTTGGCAAATTTTCTTTTTTTTTTTTTTTTTAACGGGCTATTAGGGTAGTGGTGTTATAGGACAATATGGTTTGTTGTGTATTTGATTGTTCTTTATTTGGCCATTGTTTGGTTTGGCAGTTAATATTTAATTAATTGTTTGTTAATGTTTTGGGTTTAGATTCTAGGCTGAGATCTATTTGGCCATAGGATTTGGATCAGCAATATCAGAGATAATGATGGTACTAGCATTATATGCGAGAATCATTATAATTCTTCACTTTATGCTGACCCATTTGGGAAGGCAGTTTGTATTTTGTTTTTTTTTTTTTAGGCCAGTCCCCCAGGTTAGGGTGGTTTGACTGTATTGTTCTTGGTGGGTTTGGCTTAGTTTTGGCATTTATGGGTGGTGCTAAGCATTGTTGCCTTGTCATGGTGGTGTTAGTGTTTATTTTGGCATATGTGTTTGATACATGCAGTTAAAATTTCTGTGTTCTTGGTAGGTGTGGCTTGGTTTCCGTGAGCTAAGCATGTTATTCATATGTGGCTCATTGTTGTTGGCTCACAATATGAATTTGGCTGTGTTTGTTTTGGCTCATGGTTGAGCAGTTAACAAATCAATTGTTTTGTTAGTGTTTTAATAGAACAGGCCGGGAGGTTCAGGTAAGCTAGGCAGTTTTCTTGGTTTGTTATTATAGTGCTACTGATAAGTGTAGCTTGATGTTTTTATTAGTTTGGATTGCCATATACTATTAGCTAGGTTAGGCAGTTTAGTTACTGGTAGGTGTGACTTGGTGTTTATAGGTTAAATCATTATTATATTAATTATTATTATTATATTGGCGTGTGCAGCTTTAATGGTTACTTTTTGTTTTTGTTGCGTTTTGGTTAAGTTGAGTTATTTTACAAGCCAGGAGGTTTGGGTCAGCCTTGTCAGAGATAATGATAGTGATAGCGTGAGATGCTCTTATCATTATATTTCATCACTATATGCTGACCCACTTGGTTAGGCAGTTTATTATGTTACTGGTAAGTATGAGTTGGGGTTTTGAGATTGCCATATATTGTTAGTTAGGCTGGCCATTTTTGTTGTGCTACTGGTAAGTGTGGCTTGGTGTTTATGGATACCATACTTATTTGGTGTATGCAGTTTTTGTATGATTATTATGGATTAGGTATAGCATACTACTTTGGTGTATGCGGTTTTGTGATTATTATTAGTTAAATTATAGTGTTGATGGTAGTATATATTCTTGGGAGATAAGTGCTGGTTGTTCAATTTCTTGGAGATTTCTGTTGAGAGCTATTAGGTCTCGATTGATGTTATTCATTTCATTGATACTCATTGGGAAGCGAAGTGTGAAGGATCTTTCTGTGGTGTCTGGGTCAAATGGTAGTCTGGCACGTAGTTCATTAATTTTTTGAAGTAGGTTACGTTTTTTGGTTTGTAGTGTGGCTAAATATTCTGGTGTGAGGTTCTGTACAGGTCTTCTTATTCTTGGTATTGGGGTTATGATGCTCTGTAAAGGCCTGACATGTTTGTTAAGCTGTTGTGTGTATCTGGGTCGACTTCTAGCTAAACGGAATGGTACATATGGCATAGCGATAAGCTTTTTAGCTTCTATGTTTGAATGGTAGCCAAGTCTTTTGGCATCCTTGGCTGAAAGTTTGTCAAATGTATCTTCTACTGTGTTTATTTTGAGATCGGTATGGATTGTACTATTTCTAGTTAGTGGTGGGGGGTTTATGATAGTTCGAAGGGTAATATTTTAAAATGTAGTAACTTTATTAAACTGGGTTTCACTGGTGAGTGCTCCCCAGATTGGAAGGGCATAATGCCATATTGGGGCTATTAATTGTTTGTACAATAAGGTCTTACAATTTAGTGTGAGTTTGCTATTGTTATTAATCAGCCAGTCAAGTTGGGATCTTCTTGATTTCAGTTTGGTAGTAAGGGCTGCAATATGTTTGCAAAAGTTCAATTTCTTATCCAGGTTTATACCCAGATAGGGATGGGAATTTTTTGTAATTATAGTTTGGCCCATGATTTCTGCGGAGGATATGGGCAGTGTGAGTTCATTATTGTCTCTTAGATGGAATAGTATGTGTGCCTTTTTGCTAGCATTTATTTTGATGCACCATTTATTGGTCCATTTTTCTAGGGTTTCAAGCATAATGTTTACTTGTTGAATGGCAGTGATGGACGAGTGGTTGGCATACATGATGACTGTGTCGTCAGCATATGTTGCTAGCAGAGCTGCTGAGTTACGTGGGATATTGGTGAGAACTATATCTGGGGTTGGCATATCTGCTGTGTAAATGGTGTATAGGATTGGACCTAGTACACTGCCTTGTGGTACTCCGGCTGAGATAGTCTTTGTGGTGGATCTGGCACCTTCATGGCATTCTACCATGAAGGTTCTATCTGTCAGATAGTGTCTAACTAGAGCATATAGGGCGTGGGGAAGTATTGGTTTAAGTTTGAATAGGAGTCCTGGATGCCAGACCCGATCAAAGGCTTCTAGTATGTCAATGAAGACAGCTGAGCAAAATTGATTTCTTTCGTAAGATTTGAGAATAAATTGTGTGACTCTTGCCAACTGTTGCTCAGTGTTATGCTTATAACGAAATCCAAATTGGTGATTTGGTATATGGCTCGTGAAGGTAGGGACTTTAAACATGCGGCTTAACAGCAATTTTTCTAGAATTTTTGATAGGCCAGAAAGTAGGCTAATGGGTCTGTATGAAGCAAGTTGCTCGGTTGGTTTTCCTGGTTTAGGAATCATTGTGACAACAGCCATTTTCCACTGTTGCGGAAAATGGCCGAGTCGAAGTGAGTTGTTAAAGATAAGTATTAGATATATTAGGGCAGAGTCTGGTAAAGTTTTTATAGTATAATTGTCTATTCTGTCTAGTCCTGGTGCTTTATTATTTGGCAGTTTTTTAATTTGGGCTTTAATTTCAGCTAGAGTAACTGGTTTGAATATGGGGCTGTTAGGCATTTTCTGGGATGCAATTTGATTTTCTATAAAGGATCTTTCTTCTGGGTTGTTTATTAGGTTGGGTTTGAATAAAGTTTCGAGATGCTGAGCGAATGCTTCAGCTTTTTCTATATTAGTTTTACACCAGTTCATTGGTCCGTCCGGAGTGTTTCTGTTAGTTTGTAATGTATGTTGCCTTACAGGTAAGTTTGGCACTGGTTGTCTTTTAATTTGTTTGGTAAACTTCCAAAGTTTTTGCATACTGTAGTGATCCTTGGGATCAATGGCTAGAAGTGATCTGTCCAAGCGTTGTGTTTTCCTATATTGGAACGCTTTTCTGATTCGATCAGATACTATCTTGTGGGGTCTTTTGGCTAAGTTGTCTCTTAGGACGAGATGATTATATTTGAAGAATCTCTTTACAATTATCATATTTTGGATGCGCCTATTTGGTGTGTGGTATGTACGCAAACGGCTATTTGTTGGGAGATTTGTGGGTAGATTTGATGCATAGATAGCAGCTTGGTGGATATTTCTTGTTAGGATGTCGACCGCATCATTTAAATCTTGGCCATTTGTTATCTCAGTGTTGAGATTAATGCTTTGGTTTAGCCAGTGATGGAATTTTTTGATATTGGCATTTGGTGCTAAAATTGTTTTCTTGTGAGAAACAATAGTTGGTTTATTTAGTAGTTGAATATGGAGCAGAAGGTGATCTGAGTTGAATGCCACAGTAGATGGCGAAATCAATGGCTGATGGTCTTTTATTTTGGTCACGGGGATAGTGGGTGGGTGAGCCTGTAGCCAGTATGTTATAATTGTGAGTTTTTATGCAATTGATAAGTTCATTGCCTCGATTACAGGCACGAGAATTGCCCCACCACCGGTGTTTGGCGTTCCAATCACCGGCTATTACGAATCTGGGTTCAAAGAGTTTAAATATGGTCTCAAAAGCTTTGGAAGTTAGGCCTTAATGGTGGGCAGTAGATAGCAGCTATATTAATAAGCAGTTGGTCTTTGAGGGTGACGCTGATTGGGGTACATTGTATGGCCTGTGATTATTGTTGGGAGAGCAATATGCTCAATATTTCTATTAATTATAATAGCAGATCCTCCTCTTCTCCGATTTGATGGGTGATTGGCTATATATAGGTCATATCCTTCAATTGTTATGGTGTCTATGTCCGTGCCAATTAGATGGGTTTCTGATATTAGAACTATATCAATGTTGTTTTGGTGAATGTAGTCTTCGATTTCAGGGACTTTGTTTAGAATACCAGCTGAGTTCCAGCTGATTATTCTAGTGCCATGGTCTTGTATGATATTGGACATGGCGTTTCTAGTTGGATTTTGGTGGGTCTATCCAGGATATTGTGCTGGTCTGTTTGGAGGTAGGAAAAATATATATATAGTGAGGCGGGCTAGGGAAGGATAAAAATTGGATAGCTTTGTGGTTAGGGTTTTGATTTTTAGGTAAGTAAATAGTGAGTTAGGTAGTGTTGGGGTTGGTGAAATTTGGAATAATGTGTGGGGTTGGGTGATTGGGTAATTTGTTGTATTCAAGTGAGTATGATGCGCAGTGGTTTTGATTTATGCTTATATGGCAGCTTATTTATTTCTTTATGGTTCAGGTAAGTATCCTTTGTATGTAGTATAATAATAAGTGATAAAATAGGGTAATGTATGATAATATAAGATGCTATAATGTAGGGTGTTGCAATATTAGATTGTAAGGGTTAATTTTGGTGATGCTTAGGCTTAAATTAATATTATTTAATCTATGGAAGGGTGACCTTCAATGCATATTCATTTTGCATTATTCTTATTTGCATTATTCATTGCATTAGGTTATGTATTTGATTAAGAAGTTTAAGTGTGAAAATAAAAATTTGTAAAGTTACGATTCAACTTGTAGATTAAAATTATAATTTGAAATTAAAATTATAAGTATATTTGGTAGTTATATTTGGAGATGTTTGTTTAATTCATTTTAATAACACCCAATTGCGTAATTTTTTTTATTATTATTATTAGTTTGGTTTTATTTTGTTATTATTTATATATTAGTTTTGCTTTTGGTCTTAGGTATGTTGGTAGTGTTTCCTTTGGTTCATCATATTTTCCATTCCAGGTTCTTGTATGGCGTGAGTTTGGGCAGCCGTGTTCATCGGTATGTAGTTGTGGGTTATAGGCCCACTATAGCCCAATTGTGGTGGCCAGGGAGCCCCATATTGATATGTTGGGACATATGGGCTTATATTGTCCCTGTTTGGTTTTGTCAGTGGGGTGTATTGTGGACTAGGCCTCTCTGGCTGGTTATGGGTGATACTAGTCATAGCGTTCCTGAATATTGGCTCATTGGTCCAATTGAGGGATTCCAGTGCTTGTGTGGCTCTTTTTGTGAAGCTATTTGCATGTTTCTTGAGTATCTCTCTATAGATTGGGCAGCCTTTGTATGTGGCAACATGATTTTCTCCACAGTTAGCACACTTGCCATCCATGTTCCTTGGTTTGCTGCATTCACTGGACGGTTGGGATCCTGCGCATTTAAAGCAAGTGGGGGTTTTGTATGTGCAATTTTCATTTAGGTGTCCGAAGCGTTGGCAATTATGACATTGTAGGACTTTTATGGGGCGAGTTGGTAGCTCAATTTTGACTTTGTATGTTCCTAGTGTAGTGATTTTAAGGATATCCTTGTTGTTATTGCTAACATTGTGGTCTGATAGTAGTTCAACTTTGAAAGAGTTGGTTGGGGTTTTGGAGTTGTAGCCAATTATATTGTTTACATGGTCTGCAGTGTAGCCTAGTAAAGCCAGTTGTTCTATGATCCAGTTTTTAGGCGTGGTTGAGTGTAGTCCTTTTATAATATTTTATATTTGGATTCAGTTTTGTTTTGAGTGCGGGCTTTGCAGTTGAGTTCTGCAAAGAGTTCAAGCAATTCTTGTTGTTTCTTGATTGTGTGGCATTCAAATACTATACCTTTTCCAGCATTGGCACTGGTGGTGAAGGATCCAATTCCAATGGTATCAATTGCCTTCTGGATTAGCTTATTGGCATCATTAGTTTCAGGTACCAGTACACGGTATGATTTATGCTCATTTGGGGTTGTATGTTCATTAGAGTTTTCTTTTTTGTTGCTTTCAACAGATATTACTGATATTTCCTCCTCGCTATCCGAGTTTGAGCTGGTATTGGGGTTTGGACTATTGTCTAGATTGATATTTGCTATTGTTGCTTTAGGTATATTGTTGTTGCCTATGTTTAGGCCTAGAGTAGCTGGACTTCTGGAAACTGGTGTTGAGTTTTGAAATGATTTATATATTGAGACTTGTTGTTTAATATCCTCAAGCACCTTTGATAAAAGACTGGGGGAAAGAAAAGATAGAAAAATAATAACTGATAAGTTAGTGTGGGTTTTTTGCGCTCTGAAGGGGGGGGGGGGGGGGGGGGGGGGGGGGGGGGGGAGGGGGGGGGGAGAGGGGGGGGGGGGGGGGGGGAGGGGGGGGGGGGGGGGAGGGAGAGGGATTTTATGGGGCGAGTTGGTAGTCAATTTGACTTTGTATGTTTAGTGTAGTGATTTAGGATATCTTGTTGTTATTGCTACATTGTGGTCTGATAGTAGTTCCTTTGAAAGAGTTGGTTGGGGTTTTGGAGTTGTAGCCAATTATATTGTTTACATGGTCTGCAGTGTAGCCTAGTAAAGCCAGTTGTTCTATGATCCAGTTTTTAGGCGTGGTTGAGTGTAGTCCTTTTATAATATTTTATATTTGGATTCAGTTTTGTTTTGAGTGCGGGCTTTGCAGTTGAGTTCTGCAAAGAGTTCAAGCAATTCTTGTTGTTTCTTGATTGTGTGGCATTCAAATACTATACCTTTTCCAGCATTGGCACTGGTGGTGAAGGATCCAATTCCAATGGTATCAATTGCCTTCTGGATTAGCTTATTGGCATCATTAGTTTCAGGTACCAGTACACGGTATGATTTATGCTCATTTGGGGTTGTATGTTCATTAGAGTTTTCTTTTTTGTTGCTTTCAACAGATATTACTGATATTTCCTCCTCGCTATCCGAGTTTGAGCTGGTATTGGGGTTTGGACTATTGTCTAGATTGATATTTGCTATTGTTGCTTTAGGTATATTGTTGTTGCCTATGTTTAGGCCTAGAGTAGCTGGACTTCTGGAAACTGGTGTTGAGTTTTGAAATGATTTATATATTGAGACTTGTTGTTTAATATCCTCAAGCACCTTTGATAAAAGACTGGGGGAAAGAAAAGAATAGAAAAATAATAACTGATAAGTTAGTGTGGGTATATATTATGGTTACTGGCATCAATTTGGTAGATGCTGTTTTTTTTTTTTTTTTTTTTTTTTGGTGAAAACAGCAGGGTTATGTGAGGGGGGTGCTTAAAGAAAGGCTGTTTTTTTTTTTTTTTTTTTTTTGTTGTTTTTTTTTCTTATTATTTTTTTTTTCTTTTTTTGCTTAATTACTTCATTATTACTTCATATTTTTTTTTTTTCTGTAATATATTTTTTAGTGTTTAACAGTTGAGTTAAGTTTATTTTAAGTTTAATTCATTTTATTTATTAAAAATGCATTTTGGTTAGTTTGTTAATGATTGGGTTGCTTGTATCCAGTGTTTTTAGGTATTCCTTAATAGATATTGGTTTCAAATCTAGTTTGTTTAGTGTATTGCTGGATATTGATGATGAATCGGGTGAGTATTCCGTATTGGCCATTGGTTTGTGGTTATGTTTTTGGGTGTGTTGGCTGGGCATTCATAATTTTGGAGTGCTTCCTTGTAGGATGGGCATCCTTGATATGTGGCAATGTGATTCCCACCGCAGTTTGAGCATTTTCCTTCATTGTGCCTAGGTTTTGAGCATTACGCTGAGTGATGCTTGCCTGCACATTTGTAGCAAGTGTACTCGCGGCTTTTGCAGTCATAGATTTTGTGGCCATACTTTTGGAATTTATGGCATTGGTCTATAATAGTTTGGTTTGGGATTGATTTTTCTATTTTGACTATGTAGGTGCCGATTTTGTTAATGTCCATTATTTCATTATTGTTTTGCTTGTATTCGAGGTCAATTCGAAATTTGTTTGTAGGAGCTTGTGACACTTAGCCGATTATGTTTTTGACGTATATGACTTTATGTCCATGTACTGCAAGTTTATGCTTTATCCAGTCTGGGGCTGTGGTGGGATGAAGACCTTTACTGATAATCCTGAATCTTTTTGCCTTTTGCAGGCTATTCAGGACATATGTGTCAGTATGTAGCTTGGTGCAAAGTTTTAATAGGGCCTTGTGCTTTTCCATGGTGCTACATTTAAACTTTATGCCATTGCTCTTGGTGGTAGTGGTGTAGAATCCTGTTTCGCCCACTTATATTTCCGCCATTTTAATCAGTTTGTATGCATTTTCGACATATGGTACTATTATGTAGGGGATTTGGGTATTTTGGCCGCCAGTTGCGCTCATGTTGGCTGAGCTGTTTAATTGGAGTAAAGATAGTAGAGAAATATTTTGTATTAGTATAAGGAAAAAGTTATAACGTTGATATTTATAAACAGGTAAGTTGTATGTGTCTTCTTAACAGGTAAGTTTTTGAGTTTTCTAAATCATTTTTGTACCTATTATTAGTTGAATTAGGTTTGGTTTGTTCTACGTGCTTTGTTTGGGTAAGCTGTGATATAAATTTATTGAGGGACATATATGTCTTTAGTTGAGGACAGGTGATTCTCTTTTGGGGGTATTGGTAGTTTATTGGCATCATGCTTGTTGGATGCATAAGAATGGCTATAGGATAAGTGGCATCTGGCTTTAGTGGATGCAGTTTTGTGTTTTATTTTTTTTTTTTTTTATTTTTTAGATTAGGGCTCTATCTTGTGGGCTGTGTATATATATATATAAGGTTAGTAACGAAATTATACGAAACTATCAAAATATTACTAAACAGAAAAAGAAAATGGTGTAAACAAAAGGGGGGAAAAAGGGGAGGAAAGGGGGGTGGGGAATAGGGGCCCGGTTATTTTTTATATATGGCTGGGGGGGAATGTCCGGTTGGGTTTGCTTAAGAGGGGGTTTTGTGGGGTTATTTTTGTGGGTATATTATAAAAAATATAAAAAAAATTTTTTTTGGGGGGGGGGTATATTTTTTTTGTTTTTTTTTTTTTTTTTTTTTTTATTTTTTTTATAAAAAATTGGAGGGGGGGGGGGGGGGTGGGGGGGGGGGGAGAGGGGAATTTCTTTTTCAGGGGGGGGTTTTTTATAAAAGGGGGGGGTATTTTGGGGGGGGGGGGGGGTGTTATATTTTTTTTTTTTAGAGGGGGGGGAGGGGGAAAAAAAAAGGGGGGGGAAAAAAACGGGGGGGGGGGGGAGGGGGGTTTGAAAAAAAAAAAAGATTTGCGTGTGGGGGGGGGGGTGGGGAGAAGAGGTGGGGGTGGGGGGGGGGGGGGGGGTTAAAAAAAACAAATGGGGGGGGGGGGGAAGAAAGAAGCCCCCAACTCAAAAAACACCAAAAGGGGGGGGGTTGTTTTTTATTAAAATGTTGGGGGGGGGGGGGGGGGGGGGGGGTTGGGTGGTTGGGGGGGGGGAGGAGGGGGGGAAAAAAAAAAAAAAATTTTTTTTTTTTTTTTTTTTTTTTTGTTTGTTTTTTTGTTGGGGGGGAGTTAATTTTATTTGGGTGGGGGGGTGGGTGGGGGGGGGGGGGGTTGGGGGGGGGGGCGGTGTTTGTTTTTTATGGTTGTGGGGGGGGGGGGGTGGGGTGGGGGGGGGTGGGTTGTGGGGGGTGGGGTGTGGTTGTTTGGGGGGGTGGGGGGGGTTTGTTGTGGTGGGGGAGCCTCCCCTCCTCTTCCTTTGGATGGGGGGTGGGGTTTCTTTTTTTGTTATGTGTGTGGGGGTTCCCGCGGCGGTTTTTTTTTTTTTCGTTTGTGTGGGGGGGGGGGGTCGTTATTTGGGGGTGGGGGGTTTGTTGTGGGTGGTGAAAAAATAGTGAGTTGTTGTGTGAAAATAATAATATTATGGAGAGGGGGGGGGAATTGATTTTTTTTTATAATAATTATAATGAAAAGAAGATTAGGTTGTGGTGTGGAAGGGGAAAGTTTTATTTTTTTTTTTTTTTTTTTTTTATTTTTTATTTTATTATTTTTTTATTTTATTATATAATAATATTATTTTTTTTTTTATTTTATATTTTTTTAATATTTTTTTTTTTTTTTTTTTTTTTATTATTTATTAATATATTATAAATTTTATTATTATTTTATTTTTTTTTTTTTTTTTTTATTTATTATTTATAAATAATTTATAATTATATTTATATAATAAATTAAAAAAAAAAAAAAAAAAAAATTTTTTTTTTTTTTTTTTATATTTTATTTATTTTTTTTTTTTTTTGATGTTTAGGTTTTATTATTGGGATTATTTAGCGTAGTTGGGTTGTATTTTACTTGTTTTCATTATTTATGGGTCACTGAATTTTTGTTATTTCCTACTTGTTATGGGGTTTATTGTTTATTAATATATGCACAGCTTAGTGACAAACATGGGAGTTTTCCCAGAGTTGGGTTTATGATTGTACATATTTAGGTGTAGGGATTTTAATATATACGGGTAATAATGCAAGTGTTGTAATATAGTGATTGTAATATAGGGTTTGTAGAATAATTATATTTATTATGCTTGGCTGTGCCGAGCACTTATTTTTGACAAAGATCATCGCCTAATGGCGGCAGAGAGAGAACTATCGTATTGAGGTCAGTTCGTCTGGCAAATGAATCAATATATCGATAATCCCCTAGCAAAAATAGCTCCCTTAGTGTTGTTGTAGTTAATTAAGAACGATACTTCCAATTGGTTTGCTGAATGTTGCAATTGATGGTAAGCTGGATCTTTGGGTGGAAGAAAATAGATTACTATTTTTGGCTTGGCATAAAATAAGAAAAGGCTATGTTTTTTTTTAAATTGCTGCGCATGCTTGCGCTACGACGATCTGCTAACAAGTGGTTAACAGTCGTATTTTATTGTCTATTTCATTGCTTATAACTAGTTCACAATACAATATAAGAGACATTAAACATAGGTCCGACTGTGAAACGGACTAGCTGACATTTTGCTGGCATGTACAAAACAAACTTAAAGTTACATGTATATCACAACATTGAACAAATATGTGAGAATTTACAAAAACATGAACATTTTACAAGTATTTTAAAATTTAACATAATAATTTAAACTTGGCGGGCTTATTTGGATTTTTTTAACAGTTTACAAAAATAATTAACGTGTTAACAGCTTTTAACAGGACACTAACAGAACATATGATACATTAACAGTGCCTCTGTTAACGTTAGCAGACTCGCAATTGCGTTCTAGCAGAGCCTCATTTTTGCGTTAACATTCCAAAACAGCTGCTGTTATTTACATTTACAACAATTAAATGTAAACAATGTTTGCCAGAAGGGCGAATTTATAAGATTTGTTATAATTATTGTTTAAATTGTGCAAATTAACTTATTTCTACTTATTCCAGGTCGCATGGAGCAGTTGTACGGCCTGGCTTTACGATGAATTGGACGCCCGCTATCGGCCCATCGACGTTGGACACGCTGCCAGCTGTGCCATGGGCGCCTTCTGGCAATTTGGAGCTGCATGCCATTCATCGAGGATTCGCTGTGAGGAGTTTGGGTTGTCTGGAGAGGCATCTGAGGCACCATCTCAAGGGATTGCAGGCCCAAAGAGGATAGCAGGAGCCATACTCCAAGTCTCTGGGCCATTTATAGCTGCCATGTACCTTGCCGTGTTCGACGCAGCCATCCTTGTCGTTGCTGCTGTTGCTGATGCTGGAGTCTCTGTCGCTTTAGAGGCCACCAAATGTGTTGTGCCAGTGCCGTAGAGTGCCTTTTGCCGAGGAGCGTCGTTGTTGGCCGCTGTTGCTGATCTTCAGGGGGTGCAGGTAAGCGTCTTCTTTTAGATTCATTATGGAATAATGAACCACTTCTTTTCCTTTTGGCCGCCCTGACTATTGGCTGCATATTGTTGCTGCTGGATACCTCAACTGCCCCCCGCATGTCGAGTTGCTGCTCTCGTTGCTTCTGGGGCTGCTGACGACAATTTGGGTGCTACTGGAGACGCTGCTGTATGGCCAGAAGCTGACTGGGGTGCTGAGAAGTATCTTTGTCGCTGCCTGTACGACTGTATGGGGCTAATAAAACGCTCTGTGGAGTAAAAGAATTGATATTAGTACTAATATCGAGGTTGCTTGTATTGTTATTTGATCTGTTTGTTTCAGGCTGGGCTATTGTATGTTGTTGCTGATTTTCTTGCTGCTGCTCTGATGGACGCTGCTGCAGAGTTGGCTCATTATAAGGGGCCTCATCGATCTCACGCTCAAGTTGTCGGCTGAGTAGCTCCAGTCGCTGCTCGAGCTGCTGTTCATCCTCGGATTGTCGCTGTTGCTGCAAGTGGGCGTGCTGGGGTTGCGAGGGTGGCTGCTCTGGCTGGTGTGCTGGTTGCTGTTCTGCTATTTGAGCTTCAGGCGTCTGATTTTGCTGCTGCTGATGTCTTTCGAGCTGCTGCTCCCGTTCTTCAGGATGTTGTTGCTGTTGTTGTAGCTGCTGTTGCTGATACTGCTGGTACATCGCTATAGCCAGCTCACGAGGCAGTATTAGTTGCTGTATGACTAATGGCTGGTCCCTAATTGCAAGCTTTAGGTCTTCTAGCGAGATTTGTCCCTGTCTGTAGTGCCGTCTAAGTGAGTTTATCCTCATTTCGCTGAATCTGGCGGGCTCTTGTTGCGATCTTGTTGCTCTTGTAGAGTTGGCAGCTGCTGTTGGTCTTGTGTTTGCTGCAATTGTTGCTGGAGAGGAAGAACATGTTCTTGTAATTGATGGTTGTATCTTTGCCGGTCAAGACGAATTGGCACATACGGATTTGCGATTAGCTTACGAGCATTGGCATTTGGATGGATAACAAGTGAGTTGGCAAATCTTTTACTTGTGATATTGAATCGTAAGTGTCTCGAATGTCTTGATTTCTTATCCACGAGGAGGCCTTTACTATCTTCCTTAGAATCCAGTTCTGCGTGGATTCTATTCGGCGCAGCTGTGTTTCAGAAATCATGGCACCCCAGATCGGCAAAGCATATCTCCATATCGGCGCAATCATTTGCTTGTAGATCGTAATTTTGCATTCTACGACAACGTAGCAGCGCAACATGGTGGTGCATGTGCAGCTTTCGGTCCAGATGTACACCCAGGTACTTTTGCCTTGATTTGGAGGTTATTTCTTGGCCATTGAGGCGTGGGGCCAAGTTTGTCATCCTGCTGTTTAGAGAGCGTAAAGTATGAATTACATGAGCTGATTTGTTGTCATTAATTTGGATGCACCAGCGGTTGGACCAAGTGGTGAATTTGCGCAGATACGTTTGATTTGCAAAAAAAGCTGCATGCAGTTTATCAGCAGCGCTCATTATGACTGTGTCGTCTGCAAACGTTGAAAGCAGCATGTTACAGTTGTGTGGGTTTGTTTCAAGTGTTGCTGTAGTTGTACTTGTTGCTGCTATTGTTGATGGATTGGGAGATGTTGCAATGTGCGGTAGTGGCATATCTGATGTGTAGATTATATATATAATTGGCCCAAGTACGCTCCCCTGAGGCACTCCAGCGCTAACTTTGCCAATTCTGGATTTAATGCCCTCGTTTCCATGAACGATGAATGTGCGATCAAGTAGGTAGCTCTTGAGAATATTAAAGAGATTGGTAGGCAGCAGCTTGCCTAGTTTCAAGAGCAATCCATCGTGCCATACTCGATCGAATGCTTCGCGCATATCGATATAGACGGCTGAGCAGTACTGCTTCTTCTCATATGCACTCAGAATAAATTGAGTTACACGGGCAAGTTGCTGCTCAGTGCCATGATCTTTGCGAAAGCCAAATTGATGTAATGGCACAGCATTTGCAAATTCAATACATTCATATAGCCTGTACATGAGAAGTCTTTCAAAAATTTTGGAGAAGCCAGCAAGCAGGCTGATTGGTCGGTATGAGGCAACATCTTCTGTGTATTTTCCAGGCTTTAAGATTGTTTTTATGGCGGCACATTTCCACTGTCGCGGAAAATGGCCATGTCTCAATATGCAGTTGTATATCATGACAAGATACAATATTGCTTTCTTTGGCAGTGCTTTAATGACTCTATTGTCTATGTTGTCGATGCCTGCAGCCTTTTTTATTGTCAAGCAGCCAATCTCTTTTGTCACCTCAGTATATGTAATTGGGCGGAAAGGGATGACACCGGCAGCGCCAGCGCCGCTTTCGCAATCATTAGTTTGCTGTCTATTATTTATCTCATTATTCACCTGGAGTCTGAATTCAGCCGTATTAGATAATATGGGGCTGAAACGTTGCTCCAGGTATGCAGCAAAAACCTCAGCCTTTTCACTACTTGTTTTGGTCCATATTGCCCTATTGGTGCTACTATTGTTGTTATTTGTCGCTTGTATTTTAAGTGGCCAATTTGGCTCAGGTTGGCGTTTGATATTATTTGTGATGCGCCAAAGTTTTTGCATTTTATAGCGATCAGTAGCGTCTATTTGCTCAAACATTTTGTTCATTTGTTTCTTCTTGGCCGATCGAAGCGCTTTTTTTAATCTGTTTTGGGCCTGGCTAAGTCGGCTTCGCGTTAGAGAGGTTCGCAGAGCCATATGCTCTCTCTTGCATTGCCGTTTTATTGTTAATAGCCTTATTGCTTCGTTTGTTAATTTAAGGCGGCCGTGGTTCATGCGATTTGTGTTAGTACTATGTCTTTGATGCTGTTGCTGTCGACGAATTGGGGGTGTTGCTACTAAAGAAGCATTATATATATTTCTATTTAGTATATCGATAGCGTCTTCAATATCGGGTCCCGATATTATTTCAGTGTTAAGACGAACGTTTGTATCTAAGTAGATTTGAAATTTCTTAACGTTTGCATTTGTAGGTAGCAATCGCTTTGTTTTTTGTTTGAAAGGGAATCGGCCTACTGTGAAGTCTATATGTATAGGAAGATGGTCCGATTCAAGGTCGATTGTGGAGTGTGTTTGTAGTCGGTCATTGTTAATGCAACTATAAACAGCAAAGTCGATGGCAGATTGTCTGCTCCTATGTGCGTAGGGGAAGTGCGTGGCCCCACCTGTAGCAAGAATATTCAGCTTCTTGTTGCTGTGAATGCTTCTTATTAGTTCTACCCCTCGTCGAGAAGCTCGTTGGTTACCCCACCAGGAATGTTTGGCGTTCCAGTCGCCACATAAAATGAACCCAGACCCGCTCAATTTTTCAAAATGTTGGAAAAGTTTGGCAAACATGTCAGCACTCCAATTATATTGCGGTGGGCAATAGATTGGAGCAAGGACGATGGTCTCATTCTTTGCCAAGGTCACGGCCACTGGTGCTGATTGCATGGATTCAAAGACAATTGCTTCCAGAGCAATATGTTTGATTCCATGCTTCACCAGTGTGGCAACACCCCCACATCTATGATGTGGTGGTGGGCGAGTTGCCGCATATGTATGGTAGCCGTTAATAGTAATTGGGGGACCTGGATTGAGAGCGCTGGGGCCCAATCGTAGCTCGACGAGCATCATAATATCAACTTTATGTCGATGCATGAAAACCTCTAATTCATTTATTTTGTTTCTAACGCCAGCAGCGTTCCAATATGCAATTTTAAAAGAGTTGCCATATTGGTCGCTGCTATTATTCGTGTTAGGAACAATGTTTGGCCTTCTCCTGTTAACCAATGGGCTGTTTGGATTAAGAAAATGTGTTGTTGTAGTAGTGGTGGAGTTTCTGTTAGTGTTAGTGGTGTCTCTGCCATCATTGAGGTTATTCGATGCGGCAGCAGCGCTGGCATTGTCGGTGTTGTTCGCTCTATACATACTGGCTACTGTCAGTGGCCATGTGTTCGCCATTGGCGTTTGCCAATTGGCTATTGTCTATTGGCTGGGCTGTGCTAAACAATGTACTCATTAAATTAAATAAATTGTTTGTTTTATTGGCATTATTCAAAGTAGCAGAGGTTGATGTTGTTAGTGGGATTGTTTGTTGTTCTCCTTGTTTATTAATATTAGTGTTGCTTGCTGCCATTGTGAGCAACAGGCTAATTAGCATGTCTATTTTTTTAGACATTTCATTTATACTTATCACATTTTGCTGCAGCGCCTCCAAGAGCGACGAATCTGCCTTCGGACTAGGTTGCTGTTGTTGTGGTTGCTGTTGCTGCCGCTGCTGTTGTTCGAGTTGCTGCTGCTGCTGCTCAGGTTGCTGTCGCTGATGTTGTTGTCGCTGTTGTTGGTGCCTCTGTTGTTGTTCGGGTTGCTGTTGCTGTTGCTGCCTCTGTCTCTGCTGCTGCTGCTGCCTCTGGAGTTGCTGCTGGTGAGTCTGCCTGCTACCTTGCTGCTGGGGATTCTTTGCTTTTGTGGCTTGCTTTTGTCGCTGTTCCTGGGACTGCTGCTGATGTTCAGGCTGTAGTTGCTGCTGTTGTTGTTGCTGCTGTTGCTGATCTATCTGCAGTTGTTGCTGGAACTTTTTGAGATGTTGCATGGCTGGGTTGAGAGTCCGACTCGTATTTGCTTGCCCATTGGCTACTTGGCTGTACGTCAGTTTGTTGTGTGGCTTCATCTGTTGCTGTTGCTGGTGCTGATGTTGCCGGAGTTGCTGTTGGTGCTGCTGGTGTTGTTGTAGCTGCTGGTGTTGTCGTAGCTGTTGATGTTGCTGTTGCTGCCGCTGCTGGTGGTGTTGTTGCTGCTGCTGCTGTTGTTGTTGTTGCTGCTGCTGATGCTGCTGCTGCTGGTGTTGTTGCTGCTGTTGCTGTTGTTGCTGCTGTGGCTGTTGTTGCTGTTGTTGCTTCTGGTGCCTATCGATCGCCGCCCGCATCCGGTTTGCAGCCAGCTTGTCCCGCTCCATTTTGTATACGCTGCATCCCTTGAAGCTGGCTATATGATCCGCTTTGCAGTTTACGCACTTTGCAGGTGTGTTTCTTGCTTTAGTGCATGTTGTGGTTGGATGCTGATCGCCGCATTTAAGGCATGCAAAAGGCCTACGGCAGTAGTTTTTGCTATGCCCAAACGATTGGCACCGATGGCACTGCACAGGCTCGTCCCGCTTAAGTTGTCTTTGAACTTCAATATGCTGATTTCCCAGTGTTTTCATTTGCAGAACTTTATCGTTGGTGTCGCCGTTTGGTGCCAGTTCAACTTCAAACATATTTAGTGGTCTTCGCTCAAATCGGTGTTTGACTACGCTAGCGTAGCGTACCGTGTGTCCATGTTTCGCCAGTTCTGCTCGAATAAGATCGCATGGCGTGGAATGGTGGACATTTTTGAGAATAACGCGGTACCCCCGCTCGCTTCGCATTTGGTGGGTGTGCATTTGAATATCAGTGTTGGTGCCGAGCAGTGCAACAGCTGCATTATACGCTGGTATGTCTCTGCATTGCACTCTGACTCCGTCACTTTGTGTACACTTTGTTGTATATTTATTGGCTCCCACTATGTTATTGAGCACATCAATTATTGACTGTATATCACTTATGTTGGTCAAAAATATTGTTGGTATTCTTGTGCTTTTAGTAGGCTGCTGTTCTTGCTGCTGCTGTTGTTGTTGCTGGGCGTGATCAGCCTGATTTGCATCCACTTGCGTGTTGCTGTGGACTTGTATGATTTCATCCTCGGAGACACTATTATTGGCTGTTATTTCGCTGCTATCCAGGTCTATATCCATTATGCTATTGTTGAGGTTAGTACTGCTAGAGGGATTAATATTTAGTAAGTTACGATTTATTTTTTTATATTTGTTGATTTTAGTTGCTTTTTTTTTGCCTTTGTTACTCTTGCTGTTGACTTCAAAAATTCCTGTATTTTAGTAGCTGGTCGTGAGTTGTTCTGTTCTGCTAAAGTCTGTGCTCGCTTTTGTTTGCTTTGCTGTGGCAGTGCCTTTGCGTTTCAGACTTTTCTTGGCAGACGATAAAGTTGTAGGCAGCATAGAGCGATTCAACTTGGGTCCTTTTGTTGCTATAGGCGTTATTGCTGGTAGAGTTGGCTCCATCATGTTAATTGTGATATTATTAATGTTATTGGCAGCAAATACATCAGATGTTTTAGCATTTGCCAGTATTTCTCCTCTGTTAGCGGTGTCTGTGCTGTTAAGCTTTACAGTCGCTGTGCTGTTGAGCATAACAGCGGCTGTGCTGTTAATCACAGCGGCAGGCCGGTAACAGTCATCATCATCGTCATCTGCTTGATCATCAATGTTATTAACATATCCAGCATCACTTGTATCATTGGCGTTATGAAGTTCAACTTCGTGCGCTGATACGTTTGGCGATGGATCACAGTGAGAGGCTGTTTTGGGAGAGCTAGTTATGCTAGTATTCATGTTAAAATTATGTACCTGTGCAATAGTTGTCTGCTGTTGCAGCTGGTTATAATTTTGATTGGCTGCTATGTCGCTTGCGTCATCAGACTCCAATACATTTACAAAGTCGTTCTCTTCTGCTTTCTTGTTCCTGTAGGCGGATAATTGGCTCTCTTCGTTTGCCTTGGCTTTCGTTGGCTTCGTCAAAGACATTCTCAGCGGTGCTGAGCGGGTCGGTGATGAGTTGGCGGGCATTGCTTTCAGCTTCGGCTTATGCTTAAGCGTAAGCGTCGGCTGCTGCGTTGGGACATCGGGCATTGGCCTTTGCTGCTCTTCGCATAGCCTTAGCAACTGCTGTCGTCGTTGTTCTCGATTGAGCTGCTTTTGCTGATTTTTTGTGAGCTGTTGCTGCAACTGTGAAAGTTCGCTATTCGCATTTCCGCTTGTACTGTATTCTTCGGTTGCACGGTGAGGGGGGGCGTTACGCGGACTTATAGGCGGGCTTTTTGTGACAGTTAGATTTTGCATTTATGCACTTTATATATTATTTTGTATGCAGTTATATTTATTTCTCCTCACTTCAAGCACTTTATTAATATATATTGCACATGTTTGTCACTATGCCTGTTCAGCAATTGCACCGTACACCTTCACATATATATGTAATTATTTGCCAAAAAAGTTAATTGTTTAGAATTGAAAAATTCTGATTTTTTAAATTGTGTATTTTGTTGTTTGTTAGAATAGAAAAATTCTTTTTTAAATTGCTTTTTAATTTTTTAAATTGTTTTTTTTTTAAATTGCTTTTTTTTTTTTAAATTGTTTTTTAAATTTTTATTTTTTAAATTGCTTTTTTAAATTGCTTTTTTTAAATTGCTTTTTTTTAAATTGTTTTTTTTTAAATTTTTTATAAATTGCTGCGCATGCTTGCGCTACGACGATCTGCTAACAAGTGGTTAACAGTCGTATTTTATTGTCTATTTCGTTGCTTATAACTAGTTCACAATACAATATAAGAGACATTATTGGTACTTAAACATAGGTCCGACTGTGAAACGGACTAGCTGACATTTTGCTGGCATGTACAAAACAAACTTAAAGTTACATGCATATCACAACATTAAACAAATATGTGAGAATTTACAAAAACATGAACATTTTACAAGTATTTTAAAATTTAACATAATAATTTAAACTTGGCGGGCTTATTTGGATTTTTTTAACAGTTTACAAAAATAATTAACGTGTTAACAGCTTTTAACAGGACACTAACAGAACATATGATACATTAACAGTGACTCTGTTAACGTTAGCAGACTCGCAATTGCGTTCTAGCAGAGCCTCATTTTTGCGTTAACATTCCAAAACAGCTGCTGTTATTTACATTTACAACAATTAAATGTAAACAATGTTTGCCAGAAGGGCGAATTTATAAGTTTTGTTGTAATTATTGTTTAAATTGTGCAAATTAACTTATTTCTACTTATTCCAGGTCGCATGGAGCAGTTGTACGGCCTGGCTTTACGATGAATTGGACGCCCGCTATCGGCCCATCGACGTTGGACACGCTGCCAGCTGTGCCATGGGCGCCTTCTGGCAATTTGGAGCTGCATGCCATTCATCGAGGATTCGCTGTGAGGAGTTTGGGTTGTCTGGAGAGGCATCTGAGGCACCATCTCAAGGGATTGCAGGCCCAAAGAGGATAGCAGGAGCCATACTCCAAGTCTCTGGGCCATTTATAGCTGCCATGTACCTTGCCGTGTTCGACGCAGCCATCCTTGTCGTTGCTGCTGTTGCTGATGCTGGAGTCTCTGTCGCTTTAGAGGCCACCAAATGTGTTGTGCCAGTGCCGTAGAGTGCCTTTTGCCGAGGAGCGTCGTTGTTGGCCGCTGTTGCTGATCTTCAGGGGGTGCCTCTCCAGACAACCCAAACTCCTCACAGCGAATCCTCGATAAATGGCATGCAGCTCCAAATTGCCAGAAGGCGCCCATGGCACAGCTGGCAGCGTGTCCAACGTCGTTTTGACTTTCCGTATGCTCGTTGACACACGCATTAAACCAACATAAAGTGCACCAATCCGCGCCTGCGTAGCAGGGGGGGGAGTGCCGCTGGGTTGTTGGTATTTTTATTCAACATTCATATTTAGTATAATATTTGATTGAATTTTTTAGCGCCTAAGTTTTAACATTTATGTTAACTTACAATTTAACATTATGTTATTTACAGGCACACATTAACAAGTCCCATCACTAGGACAATTTAGCATTGAAAAAGGTAAACAAGTTTACCGCTGTTAACAGGCACAGCTGTTTAAACAATTGTGTCTTGCAAAAGGTAAGTAAAAATGAAATTTAATTATAATTATCTTATATTTATGCTGCATCGTTTTCTTTTCAGGTTGTCTTCATGCTGCATTGTTGGAGAAGGTGGGCAGTATGCATCTTTGCACTCTTCAGACGGCTTGAGCAGCATGGCCAATTTGACCATAGCGACTGCTTTAAACAGTGAGTAGCTGTGTGTTGATTAAATAATATTTAATTTAAACATACACCCTTGCAGATCATCCTTTGTTAAAGGCCTAGCGTGTAGCGGCTGCTGCCACCATGTCGTCTGTTCGTCATCCAGCGGAATATGTTTTGTAGTCTGACCAACTGGAGTCGCCATGTTGACCAGCGCTGATCTAAGTGCCACAAATTCGCACACAAAGTGCGCAGGAGCAGTTGTCGCCAGATTGATCGCCACTGTGTTGGATATTGCAGCCTGAGTTGCTGCAAACGTGCTAAGCGTTGTCGTCTGGTAGTATGCAACAGATAATAGTTTCTTGTAGCATGCCTTCTGTCTCTGAATCTTTGTTGCAGTTGCCGTTCGACCAGACGCCATTGAAGTGGGAGCTGTCCAGTTGACTGATTTGTGCGCTGCATGCGCCTAAACGGGACGCTGATGACAAGTTCAGCAAGTGCCTCGCCATATTGTACCCCTGATATGCCGACGATTGCGTGCCTCACAGACGAGCTGATAGCCGGCTCCGCATTGGTTGCTTGTGCTGTTGTTGTGTTTGTGTGAGTGCGCGTCGTCGGGGAAATGCCCATTTCGCTGTGATTGGCCGCTGCAGAGTTCGCTGGAAATATAAAAATACTCGTTAGTGGCACGGCTTCTCGCTGTGCTGGTGACATAGCGAAGTACGCTTGCATTGCCAGACGTCTTGCTTGTAGTCGCTCTTCTATTCGCTGTAGTGCCTGTTCTCTTTGCGCATATATTTGTAGCGACTCTTGATATGACCGATGCGCCTCCTGTCTGTCTAGTTCTTCTCTTTGTTGCCTCTCTATTCTCAGCTGTGCGCGTAGCCTCTGTTCTGCTTCTCGTTGTTCGACGCGCTGTTGTTGGTAACTTCTTTGCCTATTAAGGCGATCTAAAACGCTTTGCTGCAGAGCAGTTAGTGGTCGTTCAACAGGCCTTGCATATATAGGTAGGCGTGCCGCAATTTCTGCTGCACGTTGCTGTTGCTCTAATAGTTGCTGCTCACGCTGTCGCTGCACATGTGGCATATGTCTTTGTAGCATTCGGCTGTATCTTTCCCTAGCTAGACGCTGCGGTACATATGGGTTTGTTGCTAGATTTTTAGCCAGAAAGTTGCTGTGATTTAGAAGGCGCTGCACATATTTGGCACATGACTCGTTGTAGACGTCATCTACGCTTGCAATCTGCAGATCATTGCTTATAGTGCTATTGCGCACATACCATGGCGCACCTACAATCGATCTAAGAATTTTGTTTTGCATAGTCTGTATGCGATCCATTTGTGTTTGACTTGCAAGTGGCCCCCAGACGGGCAGGGTATATTGCCAGATTGGCGCGATAAGCTGCTTATAGATGATAACTTTGGTTTTGAGGGGTAGTTGGCTGGTGCTATCAATCAGCCATTGCATCTTTTTCCACCTCGTTCTCAATTTGTTAACTACAGCAGATATGTGCCTATTAAATTGCAGCTTTGTATCCAATTGTACACCAAGATATGTGTGCACCGTTTTGTTAAGTAGCGCTTGTCCACCTATATGTGCAGGTTGGGCATCTGGCTGCATTTGGAGGCTACGTAGAGTGTGCATGACGTGTACTGTCTTGTTTGTGTTTATTGTGATGCACCATTTAGTGGCCCAAGCTGACAAGATTTCAAGATACTCGTTCATTCGATTGACTGCATTTGCCTGCGTTCTGCCTACTGTGAGTATGACGGTATCATCTGCATATGTTGCTAGCAATGTTTCGTTGCGGTAAATATACCTCACGTATCCAGTTGTTGGGCTAATTGGCCCCGGAATCGGCATGTCAGCTGTATATAGCGTATAGAGCACAGGACCTTTTTTGACTTTCCGTATGCTCGTTGACACACGCATTAAACCAACATAAAGTGCACCAATCCGCGCCTGCGTAGCAGGGGGGGGAGTGCCGCTGGGTTGTTGGTATTTTTATTCAACATTCATATTTAGTATAATATTTGATTGCATTTTTTAGCGCCTAAGTTTTAACATTTATGTTAACTTACAATTTAACATTATGTTATTTACAGGCACACATTAACAAGTCCCATCACTAGGACAATTTAGCATTGAAAAAGGTAAACAAGTTTACCGCTGTTAACAGGCACAGCTGTTCAAACAATTGTGTCTTGCAAAAGGTAAGTAAAAATGAAATTTAATTATAATTATCTTATATTTATGCTGCATCGTTTTCTTTTCAGGTTGTCTTCATGCTGCATTGTTGGAGAAGGTGGGCAGTATGCATCTTTGCACTCTTCAGACGGCTTGAGCAGCATGGCCAATTTGACCATAGCGACTGCTTTAAACAGTGAGTAGCTGTGTGTTGATTAAATAATATTTAATTTAAACATACACCCTTGCAGATCATCCTTTGTTAAAGGCCTAGCGTGTAGCGGCTGCTGCCACCATGTCGTCTGTTCGTCATCCAGCGGAATATGTTTTGTAGTCTGACCAACTGGAGTCGCCATGTTGACCAGCGCTGATCTAAGTGCCACAAATTCGCACACAAAGTGCGCAGGAGCAGTTGTCGCCAGATTGATCGCCACTGTGTTGGATATTGCAGCCTGAGTTGCTGCAAACGTGCTAAGCGTTGTCGTCTGGTAGTATGCAACAGATAATAGTTTCTTGTAGCATGCCTTCTGTCTCTGAATCTTTGTTGCAGTTGCCGTTCGACCAGACTCCATTGAAGTGGGAGCTGTCCAGTTGACTGATTTGTGCGCTGCATGCGCCTAAACGGGACGCTGATGACAAGTTCAGCAAGTGCCTCGCCATATTGTACCCCTGATATGCCGACGATTGCGTGCCTCACAGACGAGCTGATAGCCGGCTCCGCATTGGTTGCTTGTGCTGTTGTTGTGTTTGTGTGAGTGCGCGTCGTCGGGGAAATGCCCATTTCGCTGTGATTGGCCGCTGCAGAGTTCGCTGGAAATATAAAAATACTCGTTAGTGGCACGGCTTCTCGCTGTGCTGGTGACATAGCGAAGTACGCTTGCATTGCCAGACGTCTTGCTTGTAGTCGCTCTTCTATTCGCTGTAGTGCCTGTTCTCTTTGCGCATATATTTGTAGCGACTCTTGATATGACCGATGCGCCTCCTGTCTGTCTAGTTCTTCTCTTTGTTGCCTCTCTATTCTCAGCTGTGCGCGTAGCCTCTGTTCTGCTTCTCGTTGTTCGACGCGCTGTTGTTGGTAACTTCTTTGCCTATTAAGGCGATCTAAAACGCTTTGCTGCAGAGCAGTTAGTGGTCGTTCAACAGGCCTTGCATATATAGGTAGGCGTGCCGCAATTTCTGCTGCACGTTGCTGTTGCTCTAATAGTTGCTGCTCACGCTGTCGCTGCACATGTGGCATATGTCTTTGTAGCATTCGTCTGTATCTTTCCCTAGCTAGACGCTGCGGTACATATGTTGTGGTTGGATGCTGATCGCCGCATTTAAGGCATGCAAAAGGCCTACGGCAGTAGTTTTTGCTATGCCCAAACGATTGGCACCGATGGCACTGCACAGGCTCGTCCCGCTTAAGTTGTCTTTGAACTTCAATATGCTGATTTCCCAGTGTTTTCATTTGCAGAACTTTATCGTTGGTGTCGCCGTTTGGTGCCAGTTCAACTTCAAACATATTTAGTGGTCTTCGCTCAAATCGGTGTTTGACTACGCTAGCGTAGCGTACCGTGTGTCCATGTTTCGCCAGTTCTGCTCGAATAAGATCGCATGGCGTGGAATGGTGGACATTTTTGAGAATAACGCGGTACCCCCGCTCGCTTCGCATTTGGTGGGTGTGCATTTGAATATCAGTGTTGGTGCCGAGCAGTGCAACAGCTGCATTATACGCTGGTATGTCTCTGCATTGCACTCTGACTCCGTCACTTTGTGTACACTTTGTTGTATATTTATTGGCTCCCACTATGTTATTGAGCACATCAATTATTGACTGTATATCACTTATGTTGGTCAAAAATATTGTTGGTATTCTTGTGCTTTTAGTAGGCTGCTGTTCTTGCTGCTGCTGTTGTTGTTGCTGGGCGTGATCAGCCTGATTTGCATCCACTTGCGTGTTGCTGTGGACTTGTATGATTTCATCCTCGGAGACACTATTATTGGCTGTTATTTCGCTGCTATCCAGGTCTATATCCATTATGGTATTGTTGAGGTTAGTACTGCTAGAGGGATTAATATTTAGTAAGTTACGATTTATTTTTTGATTTTAGTTGCTTTTTTTTTGACTTTGTTACTCTTGCTGTTGACTTCAAAAATTCCTGTATTTTAGTGGCTGGTCGTGAGTTGTTCTGTTCTGCTAAAGTCTGTGCTCGCTTTTGTTTGCTTTGCTGTGGCAGTGCCTTTGCGTTTCAGACTTTTCTTGGCAGACGATAAAGTTGTAGGCAGCATAGAGCAATTCAACTTGGGTCCTTTTGTTGCTATAGGCGTTATTGCTGGTAGAGTTGGCTCCATCATGTTAATTGTGATATTATTAATGTTATTGGCAGCAAATACATCAGATGTTTTAGCATTTGCCAGTATTTCTCCTCTGTTAGCGGTGTCTGTGCTGTTAAGCTTTACAGTCGCTGTGCTGTTGAGCATAACAGCGGCTGTGCTGTTAATCACAGCGGCAGGCCGGTAACAGTCATCATCATCGTCATCTGCTTGATCATCAATGTTATTAACATATCCAGCATCACTTGTATCATTGGCGTTATGAAGTTCAACTTCGTGCGCTGATACGTTTGGCGATGGATCACAGTGAGAGGCTGTTTTGGGAGAGCTAGTTATGCTAGTATTCATGTTAAAATTATGTACCTGTGCAATAGTTGTCTGCTGTTGCAGCTGGTTATAATTTTGATTGGCTGCTATGTCGCTTTCGTCATCAGACTCCAATACATTTACAAAGTCGTTCTCTTCTGCTTTCTTGTTCCTGTAGGCGGATAATTGGCTCTCTTCGTTTGCCTTGGCTTTCGTTGGCTTCGTCAAAGACATTCTCAGCGGTGCTGAGCGGGTCGGTGATGAGTTGGCGGGCATTGCTTTCAGCTTCGGCTTATGCTTAAGCGTAAGCGTCGGCTGCTGCGTTGGGACATCGGGCATTGGCCTTTGCTGCTCTTCGCATAGCCTTAGCAACTGCTGTCGTCGTTGTTCTCGATTGAGCTGCTTTTGCTGATTTTTTGTGAGCTGTTGCTGCAACTGTGAAAGTTCGCTATTCGCATTTCCGCTTGTACTGTATTCTTCGGTTGCACGGTGAGGGGGGGCAGCCGAGTTTGCGGTATTTTTGAGAGCGTTACGCGGACTTATAGGCGGGCTTTTTGTGACAGTTAGATTTTGCATTTATGCACTTTATATATTATTTTGTATGCAGTTATATTTATTTCTCCTCACTTCAAGCACTTTATTAATATATATTGCATATGTTTGTCACTATGCCTGTTCCGCAATTGCACCGTACACCTTCACATATATGTATATGTAATTATTTGCCAAAAAAGTTAATTGTTTAGAATTGAAAAATTCTGATTTTTTAAATTGTGTATTTTGTTGTTTGTTAGAATAGAAAAATTCTTTTTTAAATTGCTTTTTAATTTTTTAAATTGTTTTTTTTTTAAATTGCTTTTTTTTTTTTAAATTGTTTTTTAAATTTTTATTTTTTAAATTGCTTTTTTAAATTGCTTTTTTTAAATTGCTTTTTTTTAAATTGTTTTTTTTTTAAATTTTTTATAAATTGCTGCGCATGCTTGCGCAGCTAACAAGTGGTTAACAGTCGTATTTTATTGTCTATTTCGTTGCTTATAACTAGTTCACAATACAATATAAGAGACATTATTGGTACTTAAACATAGGTCCGACTGTGAAACGGACTAGCTGACATTTTGCTGGCATGTACAAAACAAACTTAAAGTTACATGCATATCACAACATTAAACAAATATGTGAGAATTTACAAAAACATGAACATTTTACAAGTATTTTAAAATTTAACATAATAATTTAAACTTGGCGGGCTTATTTGGATTTTTTTAACAGTTTACAAAAATAATTAACGTGTTAACAGCTTTTAACAGGACACTAACAGAACATATGATACATTAACAGTGACTCTGTTAACGTTAGCAGACTCGCAATTGCGTTCTAGCAGAGCCTCATTTTTGCGTTAACATTCCAAAACAGCTGCTGTTATTTACATTTACAACAATTAAATGTAAACAATGTTTGCCAGAAGGGCGAATTTATAAGTTTTGTTGTAATTATTGTTTAAATTGTGCAAATTAACTTATTTCTACTTATTCCAGGTCGCATGGAGCAGTTGTACGGCCTGGCTTTACGATGAATTGGACGCCCGCTATCGGCCCATCGACGTTGGACACGCTGCCAGCTGTGCCATGGGCGCCTTCTGGCAATTTGGAGCTGCATGCCATTCATCGAGGATTCGCTGTGAGGAGTTTGGGTTGTCTGGAGAGGCATCTGAGGCACCATCTCAAGGGATTGCAGGCCCAAAGAGGATAGCAGGAGCCATACTCCAAGTCTCTGGGCCATTTATAGCTGCCATGTACCTTGCCGTGTTCGACGCAGCCATCCTTGTCGTTGCTGCTGTTGCTGATGCTGGAGTCTCTGTCGCTTTAGAGGCCACCAAATGTGTTGTGCCAGTGCCGTAGAGTGCCTTTTGCCGAGGAGCGTCGTTGTTGGCCGCTGTTGCTGATCTTCAGGGGGTGCAGGTAAGCGTCTTCTTTTAGATTCATTATGGAATAATGAACCACTTCTTTTCCTTTTGGCCGCCCTGACTATTGGCTGCATATTGTTGCTGCTGGATACCTCAACTGCCCCCCGCATGTCGAGTTGCTGCTCTCGTTGCTTCTGGGGCTGCTGACGACAATTTGGGTGCTACTGGAGACGCTGCTGTATGGCCAGAAGCTGACTGGGGTGCTGAGAAGTATCTTTGTCGCTGCCTGTACGACTGTATGGGGCTAATAAAACGCTCTGTGGAGTAAAAGAATTGATATTAGTACTAATATCGAGGTTGCTTGTATTGTTATTTGATCTGTTTGTTTCAGGCTGGGCTATTGTATGTTGTTGCTGATTTTCTTGCTGCTGCTCTGATGGACGCTGCTGCAGAGTTGGCTCATTATAAGGGGCCTCATCGATCTCACGCTCAAGTTGTCGGCTGAGTAGCTCCAGTCGCTGCTCGAGCTGCTGTTCATCCTCGGATTGTCGCTGTTGCTGCAAGTGGGCGTGCTGGGGTTGCGAGGGTGGCTGCTCTGGCTGGTGTGCTGGTTGCTGTTCTGCTATTTGAGCTTCAGGCGTCTGATTTTGCTGCTGCTGATGTCTTTCGAGCTGCTGCTCCCGTTCTTCAGGATGTTGTTGCTGTTGTTGTAGCTGCTGTTGCTGATACTGCTGGTACATCGCTATAGCCAGCTCACGAGGCAGTATTAGTTGCTGTATGACTAATGGCTGGTCCCTAATTGCAAGCTTTAGGTCTTCTAGCGAGATTTGTCCCTGTCTGTAGTGCCGTCTAAGTGAGTTTATCCTCATTTCGCTGAATCTGGCGGGCTCTTGTTGTCGAGCCTGCTGTTGCTGTTGCTGTCTTTGTTGCCTTATGAGCTCACTAGCTTCATCTTCTTCTTGCTCTATACGCAAAGAAGACGCTTACCTGCACCCCCTGAAGATCAGCAACAGCGGCCAACAACGACGCTCCTCGGCAAAAGGCACTCTACGGCACTGGCACAACACATTTGGTGGCCTCTAAAGCGACAGAGACTCCAGCATCAGCAACAGCAGCAACGACAAGGATGGCTGCGTCGAACACGGCAAGGTACATGGCAGCTACAAATGGCCCAGAGACTTGGAGTATGGCTCCTGCTATCCTCTTTGGGCCTGCAATCCCTTGAGATGGTGCCTCAGATGCCTCTCCAGACAACCCAAACTCCTCACAGCGAATCCTCGATAAATGGCATGCAGCTCCAAATTGCCAGAAGGCGCCCATGGCACAGCTGGCAGCGTGTCCAACGTCGTTTTGACTTTCCGTATGCTCGTTGACACACGCATTAAACCAACATAAAGTGCACCAATCCGCGCCTGCGTAGCAGGGGGGGGAGTGCCGCTGGGTTGTTGGTATTTTTATTCAACATTCATATTTAGTATAATATTTGATTGAATTTTTTAGCGCCTAAGTTTTAACATTTATGTTAACTTACAATTTAACATTATGTTATTTACAGGCACACATTAACAAGTCCCATCACTAGGACAATTTAGCATTGAAAAAGGTAAACAAGTTTACCGCTGTTAACAGGCACAGCTGTTTAAACAATTGTGTCTTGCAAAAGGTAAGTAAAAATGAAATTTAATTATAATTATCTTATATTTATGCTGCATCGTTTTCTTTTCAGGTTGTCTTCATGCAGCATTGTTGGAGAAGGTGGGCAGTATGCATCTTTGCACTCTTCAGACGGCTTGAGCAGCATGGCCAATTTGACCATAGCGACTGCTTTAAACAGTGAGTAGCTGTGTGTTGATTAAATAATATTTAATTTAAACATACACCCTTGCAGATCATCCTTTGTTAAAGGCCTAGCGTGTAGCGGCTGCTGCCACCATGTCGTCTGTTCGTCATCCAGCGGAATATGTTTTGTAGTCTGACCAACTGGAGTCGCCATGTTGACCAGCGCTGATCTAAGTGCCACAAATTCGGACACAAAGTGCGCAGGAGCAGTTGTCGCCAGATTGATCGCCACTGTGTTGGATATTGCAGCCTGAGTTGCTGCAAACGTGCTAAGCGTTGTCGTCTGGTAGTATGCAACAGATAATAGTTTCTTGTAGCATGCCTTCTGTCTCTGAATCTTTGTTGCAGTTGCCGTTCGACCAGACGCCATTGAAGTGGGAGCTGTCCAGTTGACTGATTTGTGCGCTGCATGCGCCTAAACGGGACGCTGATGACAAGTTCAGCAAGTGCCTCGCCATATTGTACCCCTGATATGCCGACGATTGCGTGCCTCACAGACGAGCTGATAGCCGGCTCCGCATTGGTTGCTTGTGCTGTTGTTGTGTTTGTGTGAGTGCGCGTCGTCGGGGAAATGCCCATTTCGCTGTGATTGGCCGCTGCAGAGTTCGCTGGAAATATAAAAATACTCGTTAGTGGCACGGCTTCTCGCTGTGCTGGTGACATAGCGAAGTACGCTTGCATTGCCAGACGTCTTGCTTGTAGTCGCTCTTCTATTCGCTGTAGTGCCTGTTCTCTTTGCGCATATATTTGTAGCGACTCTTGATATGACCGATGCGCCTCCTGTCTGTCTAGTTCTTCTCTTTGTTGCCTCTCTATTCTCAGCTGTGCGCGTAGCCTCTGTTCTGCTTCTCGTTGTTCGACGCGCTGTTGTTGGTAACTTCTTTGCCTATTAAGGCGATCTAAAACGCTTTGCTGCAGAGCAGTTAGTGGTCGTTCAACAGGCCTTGCATATATAGGTAGGCGTGCCGTAATTTCTGCTGCACGTTGCTGTTGCTCTAATAGTTGCTGCTCACGCTGTCGCTGCACATGTGGCATATGTCTTTGTAGCATTCGGCTGTATCTTTCCCTAGCTAGACGCTGCGGTACATATGGGTTTGTTGCTAGATTTTTAGCCAGAAAGTTGCTGTGATTTAGAAGGCGCTGCACATATTTGGCACATGACTCGTTGTAGACGTCATCTACGCTTGCAATCTGCAGATCATTGCTTATAGTGCTATTGCGCACATACCATGGCGCACCTACAATCGATCTAAGAATTTTGTTTTGCATAGTCTGTATGCGATCCATTTGTGTTTGACTTGCAAGTGGCCCCCAGACGGGCAGGGTATATTGCCAGATTGGCGCGATAAGCTGCTTATAGATGATAACTTTGGTTTTGAGGGGTAGTTGGCTGGTGCTATCAATCAGCCATTGCATCTTTTTCCACCTCGTTCTCAATTTGTTAACTACAGCAGATATGTGCCTATTAAATTGCAGCTTTGTATCCAATTGTACACCAAGATATGTGTGCACCGTTTTGTTAAGTAGCGCTTGTCCACCTATATGTGCAGGTTGGGCATCTGGCTGCATTTGGAGGCTACGTAGAGTGTGCATGACGTGTACTGTCTTGTTTGTGTTTATTGTGATGCACCATTTAGTGGCCCAAGCTGACAAGATTTCAAGATACTCGTTCATTCGATTGACTGCATTTGCCTGCGTTCTGCCTACTGTGAGTATGACGGTATCATCTGCATATGTTGCTAGCAATGTTTCGTTGCGGTAAATATACCTCACGTATCCAGTTGTTGGGCTAATTGGCCCCGGAATCGGCATGTCAGCTGTATATAGCGTATAGAGCACAGGACCTTTTTTGACTTTCCGTATGCTCGTTGACACACGCATTAAACCAACATAAAGTGCACCAATCCGCGCCTGCGTAGCAGGGGGGGGAGTGCCGCTGGGTTGTTGGTATTTTTATTCAACATTCATATTTAGTATAATATTTGATTGAATTTTTTAGCGCCTAAGTTTTAACATTTATGTTAACTTACAATTTAACATTATATTATTTACAGGCACACATTAACAAGTCCCATCACTAGGACAATTTAGCATTGAAAAAGGTAAACAAGTTTACCGCTGTTAACAGGCACAGCTGTTCAAACAATTGTGTCTTGCAAAAGGTAAGTAAAAATGAAATTTAATTATAATTATCTTATATTTATGCTGCATCGTTTTCTTTTCAGGTTGTCTTCATGCTGCATTGTTGGAGAAGGTGGGCAGTATGCATCTTTGCACTCTTCAGACGGCTTGAGCAGCATGGCCAATTTGACCATAGCGACTGCTTTAAACAGTGAGTAGCTGTGTGTTGATTAAATAATATTTAATTTAAACATACACCCTTGCAGATCATCCTTTGTTAAAGGCCTAGCGTGTAGCGGCTGCTGCCACCATGTCGTCTGTTCGTCATCCAGCGGAATATGTTTTGTAGTCTGACCAACTGGAGTCGCCATGTTGACCAGCGCTGATCTAAGTGCCACAAATTCGCACACAAAGTGCGCAGGAGCAGTTGTCGCCAGATTGATCGCCACTGTGTTGGATATTGCAGCCTGAGTTGCTGCAAACATGCTAAGCGTTGTCGTCTGGTAGTATGCAACAGATAATAGTTTCTTGTAGCATGCCTTCTGTCTCTGAATCTTTGTTGCAGTTGCCGTTCGACCAGACTCCATTGAAGTGGGAGCTGTCCAGTTGACTGATTTGTGCGCTGCATGCGCCTAAACGGGACGCTGATGACAAGTTCAGCAAGTGCCTCGCCATATTGTACCCCTGATATGCCGACGATTGCGTGCCTCACAGACGAGCTGATAGCCGGCTCCGCATTGGTTGCTTGTGCTGTTGTTGTGTTTGTGTGAGTGCGCGTCGTCGGGGAAATGCCCATTTCGCTGTGATTGGCCGCTGCAGAGTTCGCTGGAAATATAAAAATACTCGTTAGTGGCACGGCTTCTCGCTGTGCTGGTGACATAGCGAAGTACGCTTGCATTGCCAGACGTCTTGCTTGTAGTCGCTCTTCTATTCGCTGTAGTGCCTGTTCTCTTTGCGCATATATTTGTAGCGACTCTTGATATGACCGATGCGCCTCCTGTCTGTCTAGTTCTTCTCTTTGTTGCCTCTCTATTCTCAGCTGTGCGCGTAGCCTCTGTTCTGCTTCTCGTTGTTCGACGCGCTGTTGTTGGTAACTTTTTTGCCTATTAAGGCGATCTAAAACGCTTTGCTGCAGAACAGTTAGTGGTCGTTCAACAGGCCTTGCATATATAGGTAGGCGTGCCGCAATTTCTGCTGCACGTTGCTGTTGCTCTAATAGTTGCTGCTCACGCTGTCGCTGCACATGTGGCATATGTCTTTGTAGCATTCGGCTGTATCTTTCCCTAGCTAGACGCTGCGGTACATATGGGTTTGTTGCTAGATTTTTAGCCAGAAAGTTGCTGTGATTTAGAAGGCGCTGCACATATTTGGCACATGACTCGTTGTAGACGTCATCTACGCTTGCAATCTGCAGATCATTGCTTATAGTGCTATTGCGCACATACCATGGCGCACCTACAATCGATCTAAGAATTTTGTTTTGCATAGTCTGTATGCGATCCATTTGTGTTTGACTTGCAAGTGTTAAGATTTCAAGATACTCGTTCATTCGATTGACTGCATTTGCCTGCGTTCTGCCTACTGTGAGTATGACGGTATCATCTGCATATGTTGCTAGCAATGTTTCGTTGCGGTAAATATACCTCACGTATCCAGTTGTTGGGCTTATTGGCCCCGGAATCGGCATGTCAGCTGTATATAGCGTATAGAGCACAGGACCAAGTACGCTTCCTTGCGGTACTCCAGCCGCAATTTGCTTAGTGCTAGATCGGATCCCACCACTGCATTCAACCATGAATGTTCTCTCGGCAAGGTAGTGGCAGACAACATTATATATAGCATACGGCAAGATCATTCGTAGCTTATATCGTAACCCTTCATGCCATACTCTATCAAAAGCCTCTTGAATATCCATATATGTAGCAGCACAATATTGATACCTTTCATATGCATTGAGTATGAATTGCGTGACTCTGCCGATCTGCTGGTCTGCTCCGTGTTCGCTGCGAAAACCAAATTGATGTTTTGGAATAGCATCAATAAACCCTTCTGATTCGTACATACGTCTTAGCAGCAGGTGTTCGAATATTTTTGACAGGCCGGACAGCAGACTTATTGGTCTATATGAGTTTAGTTGCTCCTGTGGCTTGCCAGGCTTAGGAATCATAATGACCACAGCACACTTCCATTTGTTAGGAAAGTAGCCCAGGCGCAGTATGCTATTATAAATAAGCGTAAGATACTGAACAGCAGCTAACGGCAGTGCCTTTATAGTCCGATTGTCAATAGTGTCGAGTCCAGGAGACTTTTTACGTTTGAGCACCTTAATTTCTGCTGATACCTCAGCATCTGTTATTGGACGAAAATGCATTTCTGCGTGCGTTGGGGGAAGCAGAAGTTGACTCGAAATGTGCTCTCTGTCGGTTGAAGAAGCAGTGATAATGGGCTTGAATCTCTCTTCTAAGTTTTGAGCAAACGCCGCCTTTTCCTGTGTAGTTTTGCACCACACGTTGCTTTCTGCTGCGCTGCTACCAAGTTGTATAAACTTTTTTACTGGTACATTTGGCGCAGGCTGCCGTTTAATGCCATTTGTTAGTCGCCACAGCTTTTGAAAGTTGTAACGGTCACTAGGATCTATTGACTCAAGCAAGTTATTCAGTCGCCTCTCCTTAGCTTCTTTTAGAGTTCTTCTGACCCGGTTTGCGAGACTGTCATGGATTCTTTTGGCTAGTGGGTGTCGATTCACAAGAAAATGGCGTTTGAGCAGTCTTTTGGCCATAATCATCAGTTTCAGAGATCTGCTGAGTGGGCACTGGTTCTGCGCTTGTCCGCGATTTTGGATTGCGTGAGAATTTGTTGCAAATTGTGCGGCTGCTCGAATATTGCGCTCAAAAATATCTGTGGCATCCTCGATATCTGCTGCTGTATGAATTTCTGTATCCAGCAAAACATGTTGGTTAAGCCAGGTTTGAAAACGATTGACATTCGCATTAAGTGGCAGTAGATAGCACCTTGACTTGTTGAATGCCGGGCTTTCAAGAAGTTCGATTAACAGCGGGATATGATCAGAACCAAGGTCGTGTGTAGCGCTTATTTGTAGAAGTTCTCGCTGCAATCCCTTATAAACGGCAAAGTCTATGGCTGACGGCGATTGTCTAGCATTGTATGGGAAATGTGTTGGGGACCCAGTTGCAAGAATCTCACAATTGTTTTGCTGGACGTACCTAAGAAGGTTACCACCTCTTCTACAGGATCTAGCATTACCCCACCAGTAACTTTTCGCATTCCAGTCTCCAGCTATGATGAACTTGTTGCCGAGCTCTCGAAGGGCAGCAAACAAGTCATCTTCAAGTTCAATCAGAGGCGGGCAATATACTGCTGCGATGTTAATAGCAGACCCATTGAGCAGAGTAATTTTAATTGCAGTGCACTGCATTGATATAGCGCTAGTGAGAGGGAGAGCGATATGCTGTAGACTGTGCTTGACCAGTATAGCTGCGCCTCCTCGTCGTCTATTAGATGGGTGATGTGTTTGGTATGCGTAGTAGCCGTCTATCTTTATTTCGTCTGTGCCACGCATGTGAGTTTCAGCTATAATCATGATATCAATTTTGTTCTGAAAAATAAATGCCTCCATTTCTAGCATTTTATTTCGCAAGCCACATGCATTCCATGAGGCAATTTTGAGCCCGTTTGACCTGCAATTTATGCTGTCTTGACGGGCTATGTTGGGCGTGTGGCTGTTAGACATTTTGTTTGCTAGTAACTTGCTCCTTAGCCATTAAGCAGGATGTCAAATTGGTAAGCAAACTCAAAAGTTTATCTAGCTTATTTTCCACGTTAGAATTGGCTCTCAAACGATCTTTAGTCATTAAAGTGATAAGAGTGTCTAGTTTTTGACCAATGTCGCTGTTTGTATTTAAATTAGTAGCGCTGCGTCGCGTACTGCGGCTGCGGCTTCTATATTGCTGGCGTGTCAGCGATTGTTGACCATTCACTTGCTGGCGAGTCGGAAGTTGTTGTTGTTGTTTAGGACGTGATTGGCGCTGTTGCTGTTGGGCTGGCTGCCGCTTAAGCTTTTGTTGTTGTTGCTGCCTTTGCGAATGCATATCCGGCAAGCCAGAACGCAAGGCCGACGCATAAGAGTTTGCAGCAAAGTTCACAGTTTGTTGTTGTTGTGGTTGCTCAATATGTACGCGTTGGCGCGACTTTGAGCGTTGACGTTGTTGTTGCTGCTGCACAGATTTTAGCGGCTGCTGTTGTCGCTGTTGTGATCGCCTTCTTTGGCGACTGCGCACAGCTGGCAATGTTGGCTGTCCTAACTGAGCTAGTAGTAAATTGGCTTTAACAATGCTCTCAGACTCTTTTTGCTTGCAGGCATCCTTGAAGGCCTGACAGCCTTTGTAGCTTGCCGCATGTGGGCCTTCACAATTAGCGCATTTGGGTCGATCGTTAGCTGTTATGCTACACTCAGTAGATGGATGTTTGCCGCTACATTTGACGCATACGAAAGCACGCCTGCAGTAATTCTTCGTATGTCCAAATTGTTGGCAACGGTGACATTGCACTATATCGGCAGAGCGCAGTGGTAACTCAACTTTGACCTTCTGGCCGCAAAGCGTGTGGAGCGTTAGAATTTCGCTGTTATTTGCCTTGGGCTCCAATTCTACCTCGAACATGTCCATTGGCTCCCTAGTGAATCGTTTTTTAATAACGCTAACGAATCGGGCATTGTGCCCCAGGTCAGACAATTTTGTGCGAATCCAATCCACCGGAGTGGTGCGATGTAAGTGGCGCATGATAATTTTAAAGCCGCGTTCATGCTTAAGTTGGTACGTATGGGAAGCAATAGAGTTATCTTGGAAATACTGTACTAGCTTTCGGTAAGAATCTACGTCATTGCAAAGCACTTGCAGACCCTGGCCAGCAGTAGGCTTAGTTGCATAAGTGCCTTCACTAATAACGTCATTAATACCTTCAATTAATGGCATTATTTCTGGGACATAAGGAATGAAGAGTGGCGCTGGCTTAATTTTTTGTACTTTTGGTACAGGAGCCCTAGCGTCAGCTTCAGCAGAAATAGCAGCAGTTGCTATGGTGTTGTTGTTTACATTTGCAGCAGTACCATTAGGGGCAGGGGCATCAGATACTGGCTCGAGAACGTCGATCTGCATGTCGTCATCAGAGTGGTCTGCGACCCATAGTTCATGCTGTTGGGCGTTGCCAAGGAGATTTTCTAATTCGTCACTAAGCGCGACATTATTAGTAGCAGCCTGGCTCATATCGGCTCCCAGCATCTTGATTCGCTTGGCGCTGTTTTCTGGAATTGCATGGCGTTTAACAACCTTACCCTTGGGTTTGCTTTCATTAGCAATCTTGGACAGAAAGTCAGCAAGAGTTGATTTCTTAGTAGTTGCGGCTGCGGCCGGGGCAACCTTTTTAGCAGCAGCTAAGCCTGCGGCACGCGAGGTGCTGGGCGCATGATTTAGCTGCTCATCTTTATTTTTGTTGGCATCAGTTTGCATTGGAGGGAGTCTCGACAACGCACTATTAGCTGAGGATGGACCGCGTCCAGCTTTAATTAGCTGGATTTCAATATCAGAGTCTTCCTCATCAGAGAGTGTCGTGGTATGTTTATTATTGTGTTGACGTTGTGCCATGTTAACAGTTTGAGAGGCATACGAAAAAATAAAGTCTGGTCTCACTGTTACTTAGCAATGCACGCACAATCGATATTTTCTGTTATTACATGTGTTTTATATCGTCCTATCGATAAGTTTTCATTTACAGCACTAGCACGAACACGGCTGAGCCTAGTGCCCTTTGCTGCACCGAAAAATGTTAAAGCTTTTTATTAATTTGTTCTCAGCCAAAAATACGAAATTTCACAATTTTTGATTTTTTGCATGTACTGCGCACTCGCGCGGACACATTGCTACCATTTTAATAATTTTCCGATTATTTTTTTTTTTAATTTGACTTTTTTTGACTTTCCGTATGCTCGTTGACACACGCATTAAACCAACATAAAGTGCACCAATCCGCGCCTGCGTAGCAGGGGGGGGAGTGCCGCTGGGTTGTTGGTATTTTTATTCAACATTCATATTTAGTATAATATTTGATTGCATTTTTTAGCGCCTAAGTTTTAACATTTATGTTAACTTACAATTTAACATTATGTTATTTACAGGCACACATTAACAAGTCCCATCACTAGGACAATTTAGCATTGAAAAAGGTAAACAAGTTTACCGCTGTTAACAGGCACAGCTGTTTAAACAATTGTGTCTTGCAAAAGGTAAGTAAAAATGAAATTTAATTATAATTATCTTATATTTATACTGCATCGTTTTCTTTTCAGGTTGTCTTCATGCTGCATTGTTGGAGAAGGTGGGCAGTATGCATCTTTGCACTCTTCAGACGGCTTGAGCAGCATGGCCAATTTGAACATAGCGACTGCTTTAAACAGTGAGTAGCTGTGTGTTGATTAAATAATATTTAATTTAAACATACACCCTTGCAGATCATCCTTTGTTAAAGGCCTAGCGTGTAGCGGCTGCTGCCACCATGTCGTCTGTTCGTCATCCAGCGGAATATGTTTTGTAGTCTGACCAACTGGAGTCGCCATGTTGACCAGCGCTGATCTAAGTGCCACAAATTCGGACACAAAGTGCGCAGGAGCAGTTGTCGCCAGATTGATCGCCACTGTGTTGGATATTGCAGCCTGAGTTGCTGCAAACGTGCTAAGCGTTGTCGTCTGGTAGTATGCAACAGATAATAGTTTCTTGTAGCATGCCTTCTGTCTCTGAATCTTTGTTGCAGTTGCCGTTCGACCAGACTCCATTGAAGTGGGAGCTGTCCAGTTGACTGATTTGTGCGCTGCATGCGCCTAAACGGGACGCTGATGACAAGTTCAGCAAGTGCCTCGCCATATTGTACCCCTGATATGCCGACGATTGCGTGCCTCACAGACGAGCTGATAGCCGGCTCCGCATTGGTTGCTTGTGCTGTTGTTGTGTTTGTGTGAGTGCGCGTCGTTGGGGAAATGCCCATTTCGCTGTGATTGGCCGCTGCAGAGTTCGCTGGAAATATAAAAATACTCGTTAGTGGCACGGCTTCTCGCTGTGCTGGTGACATAGCGAAGTACGCTTGCATTGCCAGACGTCTTGCTTGTAGTCGCTCTTCTATTCGCTGTAGTGCCTGTTCTCTTTGCGCATATATTTGTAGCGACTCTTGATATGACCGATGCGCCTCCTGTCTGTCTAGTTCTTCTCTTTGTTGCCTCTCTATTCTCAGCTGTGCGCGTAGCCTCTGTTCTGCTTCTCGTTGTTCGACGCGCTGTTGTTGGTAACTTCTTTGCCTATTAAGGCGATCTAAAACGCTTTGCTGCAGAGCAGTTAGTGGTCGTTCAACAGGCCTTGCATATATAGGTAGGCGTGCCGCAATTTCTGCTGCACGTTGCTGTTGCTCTAATAGTTGCTGCTCACGCTGTCGCTGCACATGTGGCATATGTCTTTGTAGCATTCGGCTGTATCTTTCCCTAGCTAGACGCTGCGGTACATATGGGTTTGTTGCTAGATTTTTAGCCAGAAAGTTGCTGTGATTTAGAAGGCGCTGCACATATTTGGCACATGACTCGTTGTAGACGTCATCTACGCTTGCAATCTGCAGATCATTGCTTATAGTGCTATTGCGCACATACCATGGCGCACCTACAATCGATCTAAGAATTTTGTTTTGCATAGTCTGTATGCGATCCATTTGTGTTTGACTTGCAAGTGGCCCCCAGACGGGCAGGGTATATTGCCAGATTGGCGCGATAAGCTGCTTATAGATGATAACTTTGGTTTTAAGGGGTAGTTGGCTGGTGCTATCAATCAGCCATTGCATCTTTTTCCACCTCGTTCTCAATTTGTTAACTACAGCAGATATGAGCCTATTAAATTGCAGCTTTGTATCCAATTGTACACCAAGATATGTGTGCACCGTTTTGTTAAGTAGCGCTTGTCCACCTATATGTGCAGGTTGGGCATCTGGCTGCATTTGGAGGCTACGTAGAGTGTGCATGACGTGTACTGTCTTGTTTGTGTTTATTGTGATGCACCATTTAGTGGCCCAAGCTGACAAGATTTCAAGATACTCGTTCATTCGATTGACTGCATTTGCCTGCGTTCTGCCTACTGTGAGTATGACGGTATCATCTGCATATGTTCCTAGCAATGTTTCGTTGCGGTAAATATACCTCACGTATCCAGTTGTTGGGCTAATTGGCCCCGGAATCGGCATGTCAGCTGTATATAGCGTATAGAGCACAGGACCTTTTTTGACTTTCCGTATGCTCGTTGACACACGCATTAAACCAACATAAAGTGCACCAATCCGCGCCTGCGTAGCAGGGGGGGGAGTGCCGCTGGGTTGTTGGTATTTTTATTCAACATTCATATTTAGTATAATATTTGATTGAATTTTTTAGCGCCTAAGTTTTAACATTTATGTTAACTTACAATTTAACATTATGTTATTTACAGGCACACATTAACAAGTCCCATCACTAGGACAATTTAGCATTGAAAAAGGTAAACAAGTTTACCGCTGTTAACAGGCACAGCTGTTTAAACAATTGGGTCTTGCAAAAGGTAAGTAAAAATGAAATTTAATTATAATTATCTTATATTTATGCTGCATCGTTTTCTTTTCAGGTTGTCTTCATGCTGCATTGTTGGAGAAGGTGGGCAGTATGCATCTTTGCACTCTTCAGACGGCTTGAGCAGCATGGCCAATTTGAACATAGCGACTGCTTTAAACAGTGAGTAGCTGTGTGTTGATTAAATAATATTTAATTTAAACATACACCCTTGCAGATCATCCTTTGTTAAAGGCCTAGCGTGTAGCGGCTGCTGCCACCATGTCGTCTGTTCGTCATCCAGCGGAATATGTTTTGTAGTCTGACCAACTGGAGTCGCCATGTTGACCAGCGCTGATCTAAGTGCCACAAATTCGGACACAAAGTGCGCAGGAGCAGTTGTCGCCAGATTGATCGCCACTGTGTTGGATATTGCAGCCTGAGTTGCTGCAAACGTGCTAAGCGTTGTCGTCTGGTAGTACGCAACAGATAATAGTTTCTTGTAGCATGCCTTCTGTCTCTGAATCTTTGTTGCAGTTGCCGTTCGACCAGACTCCATTGAAGTGGGAGCTGTCCAGTTGACTGATTTGTGCGCTGCATGCGCCTAAACGGGACGCTGATGACAAGTTCAGCAAGTGCCTCGCCATATTGTACCCCTGATATGCCGACGATTGCGTGCCTCACAGACGAGCTGATAGCCTGCATATCATCTGCATATGTTGCTAGCAATGTTTCGTTGCGGTAAATATACCTCACGTATCCAGTTGTTGGGCTTATTGGCCCCGGAATCGGCATGTCAGCTGTATATAGCGTATAGAGCACAGGACCAAGTACGCTTCCTTGCGGTACTCCAGCCGCAATTTGCTTAGTGCTAGATCGGATCCCACCACTGCATTCAACCATGAATGTTCTCTCGGCAAGGTAGTGGCAGACAACATTATATATAGCATACGGCAAGATCATTCGTAGCTTATATCGTAACCCGTCATGCCATACTCTATCAAAAGCCTCTTGAATATCCATATATGTAGCAGCACAATATTGATGCCTTTCATATGCATTGAGTATGAATTGCGTGACTCTGCCGATCTGCTGGTCTGCTCCGTGTTCGCTGCGAAAACCAAATTGATGTTTTGGAATAGCATCAATAAACCCTTCTGATTCGTACATACGTCTTAGCAGCAGGTGTTCGAATATTTTTGACAGGCCGGACAGCAGACTTATTGGTCTATATGAGTTTAGTTGCTCCTGGGGCTTGCCAGGCTTAGGAATCATAATGACCACAGCACACTTCCATTTGTTAGGAAAGTAGCCCAGGCGCAGTATGCTATTATAAATAAGCGTAAGATACTGAACAGCAGCTAACGGCAGTGCCTTTATAGTCCGATTGTCAATAGTGTCGAGTCCAGGAGACTTTTTACGTTTGAGCACCTTAATTTCTGCTGATACCTCAGCATCTGTTATTGGACGAAAATGCATTTCTGCGTGCGTTGGGGGAAGCAGAAGTTGACTCGAAATGTGCTCTCTGTCGGTTGAAGAAGCAGTGATAATGGGCTTGAATCTCTCTTCTAAGTTTTGAGCAAACGCCGCCTTTTCCTGTGTAGTTTTGCACCACACGTTGCTTTCTGCTGCGCTGCTACCAAGTTGTATAAACTTTTTTACTGATACATTTGGCGCAGGCTGCCGTTTAATGCCATTTGTTAGTCGCCACAGCTTTTGAAAGTTGTAACGGTCACTAGGATCTATTGACTCAAGCAAGTTATTCAGTCGCCTCTCCTTAGCTTCTTTTAGAGTTCTTCTGACCCGGTTTGCGAGACTGTCATGGATTCTTTTGGCTAGTGGGTGTCGATTCACAAGAAAATGGCGTTTGAGCAGTCTTTTGGCCATAATCATCAGTTTCAGAGATCTGCTGAGTGGGCACTGGTTCTGCGCTTGTCCGCGATTTTGGATTGCGTGAGAATTTGTTGCAAATTGTGCGGCTGCTCGAATATTGCGCTCAAAAATATCTGTGGCATCCTCGATATCTGCTGCTGTATGAAATTCTGTATCCAGCAAAACATGTTGGTTAAGCCAGGTTTGAAAACGATTGACATTCGCATTAAGTGGCAGTAGATAGCACCTTGACTTGTTGAATGCCGGGCTTTCAAGAAGTTCGATTAACAGCGGGAGATGATCAGAACCAAGGTCGTGTGTAGCGCTTATTTGTAGAAGTTCTCGCTGCAATCCCTTATAAACGGCAAAGTCTATGGCTGACGGCGATTGTCTAGCATTGTATGGGAAATGTGTTGGGGACCCAGTTGCAAGAATCTCACAATTGTTTTGCTGGACGTACCTAAGAAGGTTACCACCTCTTCTACAGGATCTAGCATTACCCCACCAGTAACTTTTCGCATTCCAGTCTCCAGCTATGATGAACTTGTTGCCGAGCTCTCGAAGGGCAGCAAACAAGTCATCTTCAAGTTCAATCAGAGGCGGGCAATATACTGCTGCGATGTTAATAGCAGACCCATTGAGCAGAGTAATTTTAATTGCAGTGCACTGCATTGATATAGCGCTAGTGAGAGGGAGAGCGATATGCTGTAGACTGTGCTTGACCAGTATAGCTGCGCCTCCTCGTCGTCTATTAGATGGGTGATGTGTTTGGTATGCGTAGTAGCCGTCTATCTTTATTTCGTCTGTGCCACGCATGTGAGTTTCAGCTATAATCATGATGTCAATTTTGTTCTGAAAAATAAATGCCTCCATTTCTAGCATTTTATTTCGCAAGCCACATGCATTCCATGAGGCAATTTTGAGCCCGTTTGACCTGCAATTTATGCTGTCTTGACGGGCTATGTTGGGCGTGTGGCTGTTAGACATTTTGTTTGCTAGTAACTTGCTCCTTAGCCATTAAGCAGGATGTCAAATTGGTAAGCAAACTCAAAAGTTTATCTAGCTTATTTTCCACGTTAGAATTGGCTCTCAAACGATCTTCAGTCATTAAAGTGATAAGAGTGTCCAGTTTTTGACCAATGTCGCTGTTTGTATTTAAATTAGTAGCGCTGCGTCGCGTACTGCGGCTGCGGCTTCTATATTGCTGGCGTGTCAGCGATTGTTGACCATTCACTTGCTGGCGAGTCGGAAGTTGTTGTTGTTGTTTAGGACGTGATTGGCGATGTTGCTGTTGGGCTGGCTGCCGCTTAAGCTTTTGTTGTTGTTGCTGCCTTTGCGAATGCATATCCGGCAAGCCAGAACGCAAGGCCGACGCATAAGAGTTTGCAGCAAAGTTCACAGTTTGTTGTTGTTGTGGTTGCTCAATATGTACGCGTTGGCGCGACTTTGAGCGTTGACGTTGTTGTTGCTGCTGCACAGATTTTAGCGGCTGCTGTTGTCGCTGTTGTGATCGCCTTCTTTGGCGACTGCGCACAGCTGGCAATGTTGGCTGTCCTAACTGAGCTAGTAGTAAATTGGCTTTAACAATGCTCTCAGACTCTTTTTGCTTGCAGGCATCCTTGAAGGCCTGACAGCCTTTGTAGCTTGCCGCATGTGGGCCTTCACAATTAGCGCATTTGGGTCGATCGTTAGCTGTTATGCTACACTCAGTAGATGGATGTTTGCCGCTACATTTGACGCATACGAAAGCACGCCTGCAGTAATTCTTCGTATGTCCAAATTGTTGGCAACGGTGACATTGCACTATATCGGCAGAGCGCAGTGGTAACTTAACTTTGACCTTCTGGCCGCAAAGCGTGTGGAGCGTTAGAATTTCGCTGTTATTTGCCTTGGGCTCCAATTCTACCTCGAACATGTCCATTGGCTCCCTAGTGAATCGTTTTTTAATAACGCTAACGAATCGGGCATTGTGCCCCAGGTCAGACAATTTTGTGCGAATCCAATCCACCGGAGTGGTGCGATGTAAGTGGCGCATGATAATTTTAAAGCCGCGTTCATGCTTAAGTTGGTACGTATGGGAAGCAATAGAGTTATCTTGGAAATACTGTACTAGCTTTCGGTAAGAATCTACGTCATTGCAAAGCACTTGCAGACCCTGGCCAGCAGTAGGCTTAATTGCATAAGTGCCTTCACCAATAACGTCATTAATACCTTCAATTAATGGCATTATTTCTGGGACATAAGGAATGAAGAGTGGCGCTGGCTTAATTTTTTGTACTTTTGGTACAGGAGCCCTAGCGTCAGCTTCAGCAGAAATAGCAGCAGTTGCTATGGTGTTGTTGTTTACATTTGCAGCAGTACCATTAGGGGCAGGGGCATCAGATACTGGCTCGAGAACGTCGATCTGCATGTCGTCATCAGAGTGGTCTGCGACCCATAGTTCATGCTGTTGGGCGTTGCCAAGGAGATTTTCTAATTCGTCACTAAGCGCGACATTATTAGTAGCAGCCTGGCTCATATCGGCTCCCAGCATCTTGATTCGCTTGGCGCTGTTTTCTGGAATTGCATGGCGTTTAACAACCTTACCCTTGGGTTTGCTTTCATTAGCAATCTTGGACAGAAAGTCAGCAAGAGTTGATTTCTTAGTAGTTGCGGCTGCGGCCGGGGCAACCTTTTTAGCAGCAGCTAAGCCTGCGGCACGCGAGGTGCTGGGCGCATGATTTAGCTGCTCATCTTTATTTTTGTTGGCATCAGTTTGCATTGGAGGGAGTCTCGACAACGCACTATTAGCTGAGGATGGACCGCGTCCAGCTTTAATTAGCTGGATTTCAATATCAGAGTCTTCCTCATCAGAGAGTGTCGTGGTATGTTTATTATTATGTTGACGTTGTGCCATGTTAACAGTTTGAGAGGCATACGAAAAAATAAAGTCTGGTCTCACTGTTACTTAGCAATGCACGCACAATCGATATTTTCTGTTATTACATGTGTTTTATATCGTCCTATCGATAAGTTTTCATTTACAGCACTAGCACGAACACGGCTGAGCCTAGTGCCCTTTGCTGCACCGAAAAATGTTAAAGCTTTTTATTAATTTGTTCTCAGCCAAAAATACGAAATTTCACAATTTTTGATTTTTTGCATGTACTGCGCACTCGCGCGGACACATTGCTACCATTTTAATAATTTTCCGATTATTTTTTTTTTTAATTTGACTTTTTTTGACTTTCCGTATGCTCGTTGACACACGCATTAAACCAACATAAAGTGCACCAATCCGCGCCTGCGTAGCAGGGGGGGGAGTGCCGCTGGGTTGTTGGTATTTTTATTCAACATTCATATTTAGTATAATATTTGATTGAATTTTTTAGCGCCTAAGTTTTAACATTTATGTTAACTTACAATTTAACATTATGTTATTTACAGGCACACATTAACAAGTCCCATCACTAGGACAATTTAGCATTGAAAAAGGTAAACAAGTTTACCGCTGTTAACAGGCACAGCTGTTTAAACAATTGTGTCTTGCAAAAGGTAAGTAAAAATGAAATTTAATTTTAATTATCTTTTATTTATGCTGCATCGTTTTCTTTTCAGGTTGTCTTCATGCTGCATTGTTGGAGAAGGTGGGCAGTATGCATCTTTGCACTCTTCAGACGGCTTGAGCAGCATGGCCAATTTGACCATAGCGACTGCTTTAAACAGTGAGTAACTGTGTGTTGATTAAATAATATTTAATTTAAACATACACCCTTGCAGATCATCCTTTGTTAAAGGCCTAGCGTGTAGCGGCTGCTGCCACCATGTCGTCTGTTCGTCATCCAGCGGAATATGTTTTGTAGTCTGACCAACTGGAGTCGCCATGTTGACCAGCGCTGATCTAAGTGCCACAAATTCGCACACAAAGTGCGCAGGAGCAGTTGTCGCCAGATTGATCGCCACTGTGTTGGATATTGCAGCCTGAGTTGCTGCAAACGTGCTAAGCGTTGTCGTCTGGTAGTATGCAACAGATAATAGTTTCTTGTAGCATGCCTTCTGTCTCTGAATCTTTGTTGCAGTTGCCGTTCGACCAGACGCCATTGAAGTGGGAGCTGTCCAGTTGACTGATTTGTGCGCTGCATGCGCCTAAACGGGACGCTGATGACAAGTTCAGCAAGTGCCTCGCCATATTGTACCCCTGATATGCCGACGATTGCGTGCCTCACAGACGAGCTGATAGCCGGCTCCGCATTGGTTGCTTGTGCTGTTGTTGTGTTTGTGTGAGTGCGCGTCGTCGGGGAAATGCCCATTTCGCTGTGATTGGCCGCTGCAGAGTTCGCTGGAAATATAAAAATACTCGTTAGTGGCACGGCTTCTCGCTGTGCTGGTGACATAGCGAAGTACGCTTGCATTGCCAGACGTCTTGCTTGTAGTCGCTCTTCTATTCGCTGTAGTGCCTGTTCTCTTTGCGCATATATTTGTAGCGACTCTTGATATGACCGATGCGCCTCCTGTCTGTCTAGTTCTTCTCTTTGTTGCCTCTCTATTCTCAGCTGTGCGCGTAGCCTCTGTTCTGCTTCTCGTTGTTCGACGCGCTGTTGTTGGTAACTTCTTTGCCTATTAAGGCGATCTAAAACGCTTTGCTGCAGAGCAGTTAGTGGTCGTTCAACAGGCCTTGCATATATAGGTAGGCGTGCCGCAATTTCTGCTGCACGTTGCTGTTGCTCTAATAGTTGCTGCTCACGCTGTCGCTGCACATGTGGCATATGTCTTTGTAGCATTCGGCTGTATCTTTCCCTAGCTAGACGCTGCGGTACATATGGGTTTGTTGCTAGATTTTTAGCCAGAAAGTTGCTGTGATTTAGAAGGCGCTGCACATATTTGGCACATGACTCGTTGTAGACGTCATCTACGCTTGCAATCTGCAGATCATTGCTTATAGTGCTATTGCGCACATACCATGGCGCACCTACAATCGATCTAAGAATTTTGTTTTGCATAGTCTGTATGCGATCCATTTGTGTTTGACTTGCAAGTGGCCCCCAGACGGGCAGGGTATATTGCCAGATTGGCGCGATAAGCTGCTTATAGATGATAACTTTGGTTTTGAGGGCTAGTTGGCTGGTGCTATCAATCAGCCATTGCCTCTTTTTCCACCTCGTTCTCAATTTGTTAACTACAGCAGATATGTGCCTATTAAATTGCAGCTTTGTATCCAATTGTACACCAAGATATGTGTGCACCGTTTTGTTAAGTAGCGCTTGTCCACCTATATGTGCAGGTTGGGCATCTGGCTGCATTTGGAGGCTACGTAGAGTGTGCATGACGTGTACTGTCTTGTTTGTGTTTATTGTGATGCACCATTTAGTGGCCCAAGCTGACAAGATTTCAAGATACTCGTTCATTCGATTGACTGCATTTGCCTGCGTTCTGCCTACTGTGAGTATGACGGTATCATCTGCATATGTTGCTAGCAATGTTTCGTTGCGGTAAATATACCTCACGTATCCAGTTGTTGGGCTTATTGGCCCCGGAATCGGCATGTCAGCTGTATATAGCGTATAGAGCACAGGACCAAGTACGCTTCCTTGCGGTACTCCAGCCGCAATTTGCTTAGTGCTAGATCGGATCCCACCACTGCATTCAACCATGAATGTTCTCTCGGCAAGGTAGTGGCAGACAACATTATATATAGCATACGGCAAGATCATTCGTAGCTTATATCGTAACCCGTCATGCCATACTCTATCAAAAGCCTCTTGAATATCCATATATGTGGCAGCACAATATTGATGCCTTTCATATGCATTGAGTATGAATTGCGTGACTCTGCCGATCTGCTGGTCTGCTCCGTGTTCGCTGCGAAAACCAAATTGATGTTTTGGAATAGCATCAATAAACCCTTCTGATTCGTACATACGTCTTAGCAGCAGGGGTTCGAATATTTTTGACAGGCCGGACAGCAGACTTATTGGTCTATATAAGTTTAGTTGCTCCTGTGGCTTAACCAACATGTTTTGCTGGATACAGAAATTCATACAGCAGCAGATATCGAGGATGCCACAGATATTTTTGAGCGCAATATTCGAGCAGCCGCACAATTTGCAACAAATTCTCACGCAATCCAAAATCGCGGACAAGCGCAGAACCAGTGCCCACTCAGCAGATCTCTGAAACTGATGATTATGGCCAAAAGACTGCTCAAACGCCATTTTCTTGTGAATCGACACCCACTAGCCAAAAGAATCCATGACAGTCTCGCAAACCGGGTCAGAAGAACTCTAAAAGAAGCTAAGGAGAGGCGACTGAATAACTTGCTTGAGTCAATAGATCCTAGTGACCATTACAACTTTCAAAAGCTGTGGCGACTAACAAATGGCATTAAACGGCAGCCTGCGCCAAATGTACCAGTAAAAAAGTTTATACAACTTGGTAGCAGCGCAGCAGAAAGCAACGTGTGGTGCAAAACTACACAGGAAAAGGCGGAAGCGTTTGCTCAAAACTTAGAAGAGAGATTCAAGCCCATTATCACTGCTTCCTCAACCGACAGAGAGCACATTTCGAGTCAACTTCTGCTTCCCCCAACGCACGCAGAAATGCATTTTCGTCCAATAACAGATGCTGAGGTATCAGCAGAAATTAGGGTGCTCAAACGTAAAAAGTCTCCTGGACTCGACACTATTGACAATCGGACTATAAAGGCACTGCCGTTAGCTGCTGTTCAGTATCTTACGCTTATTTATAATAGCATACTGCGCCTGGGCTACTTTCCTAACAAATGGAAGTGTGCTGTGGTCATTATGATTCCTAAGCCTGGCAAGCCACAGGAGCAACTAAACTCATATAGACCAATAAGTCTGCTGTCCGGCCTGTCAAAAATATTCGAACACCTGCTGCTAAGACGTATGTACGAATCAGAAGGGTTTATTGATGCTATTCCAAAACATCAATTTGGTTTTCGCAGCGAACACGGAGCAGACCAGCAGATCGGCAGAGTCACGCAATTCATACTCAATGCATATGAAAGGCATCAATATTGTGCTGCCACATATATGGATAGAGTATGGCATGACGGGTTACGATATAAGCTACGAATGATCTTGCCGTATGCTATATATAATGTTGTCTGCCACTACCTTGCCGAGAGAACATTCATGGTTGAATGCAGTGGTGGGATCCGATCTAGCACTAAGCAAATTGCGGCTGGAGTACCGCAAGGAAGCGTACTTGGTCCTGTGCTCTATACGCTATATACAGCTGACATGCCGATTCCGGGGCCAATAAGCCCAACAACTGGATACGTGAGGTATATTTACCGCAACGAAACATTGCTAGCAACATATGCAGATGATACCGTCATACTCACAGTAGGCAGAACGCAGGCAAATGCAGTCAATCGAATGAACGAGTATCTTGAAATCTTGTCAGCTTGGGCCACTAAATGGTGCATCACAATAAACACAAACAAGACAGTACACGTCATGCACACTCTACGTAGCCTCCAAATGCAGCCAGATGCCCAACCTGCACTTATAGGTGGACAAGCGCTACTTAACAAAACGGTGCACACATATCTTGGTGTACAATTGGATACAAAGCTGCAATTTAATAGGCACATATCTGCTGTAGTTAACAAATTGAGAACGAGGTGGAAAAAGATGCAATGGCTGATTGATAGCACCAGCCAACTACCCCTCAAAACCAAAGTTATCATCTATAAGCAGCTTATCGCGCCAATCTGGCAATATACCCTGCCCGTCTGGGGGCCACTTGCAAGTCAATCACAAATGGATCGCATACAGACTATGCAAAACAAAATTCTTAGATCGATTGTAGGTGCGCCATGGTATGTGCGCAATAGCACTATAAGCAATGATCTGCAGATTGCAAGCGTAGATGACGTCTACAACGAGTCATGTGCCAAATATGTGCAGCGCCTTCTAAATCACAGCAACTTTCTGGCTAAAAATCTAGCAACAAACCCATATGTACCGCAGCGTCTAGCTAGGGAAAGATACAGCCGAATGCTACAAAGACATATGCCACATGTGCAGCGACAGCGTGAGCAGCAACTATTAGAGCAACAGCAACGTGCAGCAGAAATTGCGGCACGCCTACCTATATATGCAAGGCCTGTTGAACGACCACTAACTGCTCTGCAGCAAAGCGTTTTAGATCGCCTTAATAGGCAAAGAAGTTACCAACAACAGCGCGTCGAACAACGAGAAGCAGAACAGAGGCTACGCGCACAGCTGAGAATAGAGAGGCAACAAAGAGAAGAACTAGACAGACAGGAGGCGCATCGGTCATATCAAGAGTCGCTACAAATATATGCGCAAAGAGAACAGGCACTACAGCGAATAGAAGAGCGACTACAAGCAAGACGTCTGGCAATGCAAGCGTACTTCGCTATGTCACCAGCACAGCGAGAAGCCGTGCCACTAACGAGTATTTTTATAGTTCCAGCGAACTCTGCAGCGGCCAATCACAGCGAAATGGGCATTTCCCCGACGACGCGCACTCACACAAACACAACAACAGCACAAGCAACCAATGCGGAGCCGGCTATCAGCTCGTCTGTGAGGCACGCAATCGTCGGCATATCAGGGGTACAATATGGCGAGGCACTTGCTGAACTTGTCATCAGCGTCCCGTTTAGGCGCATGCAGCGCACAAATCAGTCAACTGGACAGCTCCCACTTCAATGGCGTCTGGTCGAACGGCAACTGCAACAAAGATTCAGAGACAGAAGGCATGCTACAAGAAACTATTATCTGTTGCATACTACCAGACGACAACGCTTAGCACGTTTGCAGCAACTCAGGCTGCAATATCCAACACAGTGGCGATCAATCTGGCGACAACTGCTCCTGCGCACTTTGTGTGCGAATTTGTGGCACTTAGATCAGCGCTGGTCAACATGGCGACTCCAGTTGGTCAGACTACAAAACATATTCCGCTGGATGACGAACAGACGACATGGTGGCAGCAGCCGCTACACGCTAGGCCTTTAACAAAGGATGATCTGCAAGGGTGTATGTTTAAATTAAATATTATTTAATCAACACACAGCTACTCACTGTTTAAAGCAGTCGCTATGGTCAAATTGGCCATGCTGCTCAAGCCGTCTGAAGAGTGCAAAGATGCATACTGCCCACCTTCTCCAACAATGCAGCATGAAGACAACCTGAAAAGAAAACGATGCAGCATAAATATAAGATAATTATAATTAAATTTCATTTTTACTTACCTTTTGCAAGACACAATTGTTTAAACAGCTGTGCCTGTTAACAGCGGTAAACTTGTTTACCTTTTTCAATGCTAAATTGTCCTAGTGATGGGACTTGTTAATGTGTGCCTGTAAATAACATAATGTTAAATTGTAAGTTAACATAAATGTTAAAACTTAGGCGCTAAAAAATTCAATCAAATATTATACTAAATATGAATGTTGAATAAAAATACCAACAACCCAGCGGCACTCCCCCCCCTGCTACGCAGGCGCGGATTGGTGCACTTTATGTTGGTTTAATGCGTGTGTCAACGAGCATACGGAAAGTCAAAATAAGTCAAATTAAAAAAAAAAATAATCGGAAAATTATTAAAATGGTAGCAATGTGTCCGCGCGAGTGCGCAGTACATGCAAAAAATCAAAAATTGTGAAATTTCGTATTTTTGGTTGAGAACAAATTAATAAAAAGCTTTAACATTTTTCGGTGCAGCAAAGGGCAAAGGGCACTAGGCTCAGCCGTGTTCGTGCTAGTGCTGTAAATGAAAACTTATCGATAGGACGATATAAAACACATGTAATAACAGAAAATATCGATTGTGCGTGCATTGCTAAGTAACAGTGAGACCAGACTTTATTTTTTCGTATGCCTCTCAAACTGTTAACATGGCACAACGTCAACATAATAATAAACATACCACGACACTCTCTGATGAGGAAGACTCTGATATTGAAATCCAGCTAATTAAAGCTGGACGCGGTCCATCCTCAGCTAATAGTGCGTTGTCGAGACTCCCTCCAATGCAAACTGATGCCAACAAAAATAAAGATGAGCAGCTAAATCATGCGCCCAGCACCTCGCGTGCCGCAGGCTTAGCTGCTGCTAAAAAGGTTGCCCCGGCCGCAGCCGCAACTACTAAGAAATCAACTCTTGCTGACTTTCTGTCCAAGATTGCTAATGAAAGCAAACCCAAGGGTAAGGTTGTTAAACGCCATGCAATTCCAGAAAACAGCGCCAAGCGAATCAAGATGCTGGGAGCCGATATGAGCCAGGCTGCTACTAATAATGTCGCGCTTAGTGACGAATTAGAAAATCTCCTTGGCAACGCCCAACAGCATGAACTATGGGTCGCAGACCACTCTGATGACGACATGCAGATCGACGTTCTCGAGCCAGTATCTGATGCCCCTGCCCCTAATGGTACTGCTGCAAATGTAAACAACAACACCATAGCAACTGCTGCTATTTCTGCTGAAGCTGACGCTAGGGCTCCTGTACCAAAAGTACAAAAAATTAAGCCAGCGCCACTCTTCATTCCTTATGTCCCAGAAATAATGCCATTAATTGAAGGTAATAATGACGTTATTGGTGAAGGCACTTATGCAACTAAGCCTACTGCTGGCCAGGGTCTGCAAGTGCTTTGCAATGACGTAGATTCTTACCGAAAGCTAGTACAGTATTTCCAAGATAACTCTATTGCTTCCCATACGTACCAACCTAAGCATGAACGCGGCTTTAAAATTATCATGCGCCACTTACATCGCACCACTCCGGTGGATTGGATTCGCACAAAATTGTCTGACCTGGGGCACAATGCCCGATTCGTTAGCGTTATTAAAAAACGATTCACTAGGGAGCCAATGGACATGTTCGAGGTAGAATTGGAGCCCAAGGCAAATAACAGCGAAATTCTAACGCTCCACACGCTTTGCGGCCAGAAGGTCAAAGTTGAGTTACCACTGCGCTCTGCCGATATAGTGCAATGTCACCGTTGCCAACAATTTGGACATACGAAGAATTACTGCAGGCGTGCTTTCGTATGCGTCAAATGTAGCGGCAAACATCCATCTACTGAGTGTAGCATAACAGCTAACGATCGACCCAAATGCGCTAATTGTGAAGGCCCACATGCGGCAAGCTACAAAGGCTGTCAGGCCTTCAAGGATGCCTGCAAGCAAAAAGAGTCTGAGAGCATTGTTAAAGCCAATTTACTACTAGCTCAGTTAGGACAGCCAACATTGCCAGCTGTGCGCAGTCGCCAAAGAAGGCGATCACAACAGCGACAACAGCAGCCGCTAAAATCTGTGCAGCAGCAACAACAACGTCAACGCTCAAAGTCGCGCCAACGCGTACATATTGAGCAACCACAACAACAACAAACTGTGAACTTTGCTGCAAACTCTTATGCGTCGGCCTTGCGTTCTGGCTTGCCGGATATGCATTCGCAAATGCAGCAACAACAACAAAAGCTTAAGCGGCAGCCAGCCCAACAGCAACAGCGCCAATCACGTCCTAAACAACAACAACAACTTCCGACTCGCCAGCAAGTGAATGGTCAACAATCGCTGACACGCCAGCAATATAGAAGCCGCAGCCGCAGTACGCGACGCAGCGCTACTAATTTAAATACAAACAGCGACATTGGCCAAAAACTGGACACTCTTATCACTTTAATGACTGAAGATCGTTTGAGAGCCAATTCTAACGTGGAAAATAAGCTAGATAAACTTTTGAGTTTGCTTACCAATTTGACATCCTGCTTAATGGCTAAGGAGCAAGTTACTAGCAAACAAAATGTCTAACAGCCACACGCCCAACATAGCCCGTCAAGACAGCATAAATTGCAGGTCAAACGGGCTCAAAATTGCCTCATGGAATGCATGTGGCTTGCGAAATAAAATGCTAGAAATGGAGGCATTTATTTTTCAGAACAAAATTGACATCATGATTATAGCTGAAACTCACATGCGTGGCACAGACGAAATAAAGATAGACGGCTACTACGCATACCAAACACATCACCCATCTAATAGACGACGAGGAGGCGCAGCTATACTGGTCAAGCACAGTCTACAGCATATCGCTCTCCCTCTCACTAGCGCTATATCAATGCAGTGCACTGCAATTAAAATTACTCTGCTCAATGGGTCTGCTATTAACATCGCAGCAGTATATTGCCCGCCTCTGATTGAACTTGAAGATGACTTGTTTGCTGCCCTTCGAGAGCTCGGCAACAAGTTCATCATAGCTGGAGACTGGAATGCGAAAAGTTACTGGTGGGGTAATGCTAGATCCTGTAGAAGAGGTGGTAACCTTCTTAGGTACGTCCAGCAAAACAATTGTGAGATTCTTGCAACTGGGTCCCCAACACATTTCCCATACAATGCTAGACAATCGCCGTCAGCCATAGACTTTGCCGTTTATAAGGGATTGCAGCGAGAACTTCTACAAATAAGCGCTACACACGACCTTGGTTCTGATCATCTCCCGCTGTTAATCGAACTTCTTGAAAGCCCGGCATTCAACAAGTCAATGTGCTATCTACTGCCACTTAATGCGAATGTCAATCGTTTTCAAACCTGGCTTAACCAACATGTTTTGCTGGATACAGAAATTCATACAGCAGCAGATATCGAGGATGCCACAGATATTTTTGAGCGCAATATTCGAGCAGCCGCACAATTTGCAACAAATTCTCACGCAATCCAAAATCGCGGACAAGCGCAGAACCAGTGCCCACTCAGCAGATCTCTGAAACTGATGATTATGGCCAAAAGACTGCTCAAACGCCATTTTCTTGTGAATCGACACCCACTAGCCAAAAGAATCCATGACAGTCTCGCAAACCGGGTCAGAAGAACTCTAAAAGAAGCTAAGGAGAGGCGACTGAATAACTTGCTTGAGTCAATAGATCCTAGTGACCGTTACAACTTTCAAAAGCTGTGGCGACTAACAAATGGCATTAAACGGCAGCCTGCGCCAAATGTACCAGTAAAAAAGTTTATACAACTTGGTAGCAGCGCAGCAGAAAGCAACGTGTGGTGCAACACTACACAGGAAAAGGCGGAAGCGTTTGCTCAAAACTTAGAAGAGAGATTCAAGCCCATTATCACTGCTTCTTCAACCGACAGAGAGCACATTTCGAGTCAACTTCTGCTTCCCCCAACGCACGCAGAAATGCATTTTCGTCCAATAACAGATGCTGAGGTATCAGCAGAAATTAAGGTGCTCAAACGTAAAAAGTCTCCTGGACTCGACACTATTGACAATCGGACTATAAAGGCACTGCCGTTAGCTGCTGTTCAGTATCTTACGCTTATTTATAATAGCATACTGCGCCTGGGCTACTTTCCTAACAAATGGAAGTGTGCTGTGGTCATTATGATTCCTAAGCCTGGCAAGCCACAGGAGCAACTAAACTCATATAGACCAATAAGTCTGCTGTCCGGCCTGTCAAAAATATTCGAACACCTGCTGCTAAGACGTATGTACGAATCAGAAGGGTTTATTGATGCTATTCCAAAACATCAATTTGGTTTTCGCAGCGAACACGGAGCAGACCAGCAGATCGGCAGAGTCACGCAATTCATACTCAATGCATATGAAAGGCATCAATATTGTGCTGCCACATATATGGATATTCAAGAGGCTTTTGATAGAGTATGGCATGACGGGTTACGATATAAGCTACGAATGATCTTGCCGTATGCTATATATAATGTTGTCTGCCACTACCTTGCCGAGAGAACATTCATGGTTGAATGCAGTGGTGGGATCCGATCTAGCACTAAGCAAATTGCGGCTGGAGTACCGCAAGGAAGCGTACTTGGTCCTTGCTCTATACGCTATATACAGCTGACATGCCGATTCCGGGGCCAATAAGCCCAACAACTGGATACGTGAGGTATATTTACCGCAACGAAACATTGCTAGCAACATATGCAGATGATACCGTCATACTCACAGTAGGCAGAACGCAGGCAAATGCAGTCAATCGAATGAACGAGTATCTTGAAATCTTGTCAGCTTGGGCCACTAAATGGTGCATCACAATAAACACAAACAAGACAGTACACGTCATGCACACTCTACGTAGCCTCCAAATGCAGCCAGATGCCCAACCTGCACTTATAGGTGGACAAGCGCTACTTAACAAAACGGTGCACACATATCTTGGTGTACAATTGGATACAAAGCTGCAATTTAATAGGCACATATCTGCTGTAGTTAACAAATTGAGAACGAGGTGGAAAAAGATGCAATGGCTGATTGATAGCACCAGCCAACTACCCCTCAAAATCAAAGTTATCATCTATAAGCAGCTTATCGCGCCAATCTGGCAATATACCCTGCCCGTCTGGGGGCCACTTGCAAGTCAAACACAAATGGATCGCATACAGACTATGCAAAACAAAATTCTTAGATCGATTGTAGGTGCGCCATGGTATGTGCGCAATAGCACTATAAGCAATGATCTGCAGATTGCAAGCGTAGATGACGTCTACAACGAGTCATGTGCCAAATATGTGCAGCGCCTTCTAAATCACAGCAACTTTCTGGCTAAAAATCTAGCAACAAACCCATATGTACCGCAGCGTCTAGCTAGGGAAAGATACAGCCGAATGCTACAAAGACATATGCCACATGTGCAGCGACAGCGTGAGCAGCAACTATTAGAGCAACAGCAACGTGCAGCAGAAATTGCGGCACGCCTACCTATATATGCAAGGCCTGTTGAACGACCACTAACTGCTCTGCAGCAAAGCGTTTTAGATCGCCTTAATAGGCAAAGAAGTTACCAACAACAGCGCGTCGAACAACGAGAAGCAGAACAGAGGCTACGCGCACAGCTGAGAATAGAGAGGCAACAAAGAGAAGAACTAGACAGACAGGAGGCGCATCGGTCATATCAAGAGTCGCTACAAATATATGCGCAAAGAGAACAGGCACTACAGCGAATAGAAGAGCGACTACAAGCAAGACGTCTGGCAATGCAAGCGTACTTCGCTATGTCACCAGCACAGCGAGAAGCCGTGCCACTAACGAGTATTTTTATATTTCCAGCGAACTCTGCAGCGGCCAATCACAGCGAAATGGGCATTTCCCCGACGACGCGCACTCACACAAACACAACAACAGCACAAGCAACCAATGCGGAGCCGGCTATCAGCTCGTCTGTGAGGCACGCAATCGTCGGCATATCAGGGGTACAATATGGCGAGGCACTTGCTGAACTTGTCATCAGCGTCCCGTTTAGGCGCATGCAGCGCACAAATCAGTCAACTGGACAGCTCCCACTTCAATGGCGTCTGGTCGAACGGCAACTGCAACAAAGATTCAGAGACAGAAGGCATGCTACAAGAAACTATTATCTGTTGCATACTACCAGACGACAACGCTTAGCACGTTTGCAGCAACTCAGGCTGCAATATCCAACACAGTGGCGATCAATCTGGCGACAACTGCTCCTGCGCACTTTGTGTGCGAATTTGTGGCACTTAGATCAGCGCTGGTCAACATGGCGACTCCAGTTGGTCAGACTACAAAACATATTCCGCTGGATGACGAACAGACGACATGGTGGCAGCAGCCGCTACACGCTAGGCCTTTAACAAAGGATGATCTGCAAGGGTGTATGTTTAAATTAAATATTATTTAATCAACACACAGCTACTCACTGTTTAAAGCAGTCGCTATGGTCAAATTGGCCATGCTGCTCAAGCCGTCTGAAGAGTGCAAAGATGCATACTGCCCACCTTCTCCAACAATGCAGCATGAAGACAACCTGAAAAGAAAACGATGCAGCATAAATATAAGATAATTATAATTAAATTTCATTTTTACTTACCTTTTGCAAGACACAATTGTTTAAACAGCTGTGCCTGTTAACAGCGGTAAACTTGTTTACCTTTTTCAATGCTAAATTGTCCTAGTGATGGGACTTGTTAATGTGTGCCTGTAAATAACATAATGTTAAATTGTAAGTTAACATAAATGTTAAAACTTAGGCGCTAAAAAATGCAATCAAATATTATACTAAATATGAATGTTGAATAAAAATACCAACAACCCAGCGGCACTCCCCCCCCTGCTACGCAGGCGCGGATTGGTGCACTTTATGTTGGTTTAATGCGTGTGTCAACGAGCATACGGAAAGTCAAAATAAGTCAAATTAAAAAAAAAATAATCGGAAAATTATTAAAATGGTAGCAATGTGTCCGCGCGAGTGCGCAGTACATGCAAAAAATCAAAAATTGTGAAATTTCGTATTTTTGGCTGAGAACAAATTAATAAAAAGCTTTAACATTTTTCGGTGCAGCAAAGGGCAAAGGGCACTAGGCTCAGCCGTGTTCGTGCTAGTGCTGTAAATGAAAACTTATCGATAGGACGATATAAAACACATGTAATAACAGAAAATATCGATTGTGCGTGCATTGCTAAGTAACAGTGAGACCAGACTTTATTTTTTCGTATGCCTCTCAAACTGTTAACATGGCACAACGTCAACATAATAATAAACATACCACGACACTCTCTGATGAGGAAGACTCTGATATTGAAATCCAGCTAATTAAAGCTGGACGCGGTCCATCCTCAGCTAATAGTGCGTTGTCGAGACTCCCTCCAATGCAAACTGATGCCAACAAAAATAAAGATGAGCAGCTAAATCATGCGCCCAGCACCTCGCGTGCCGCAGGCTTAGCTGCTGCTAAAAAGGTTGCCCCGGCCGCAGCCGCAACTACTAAGAAATCAACTCTTGCTGACTTTCTGTCCAAGATTGCTAATGAAAGCAAACCCAAGGGTAAGGTTGTTAAACGCCATGCAATTCCAGAAAACAGCGCCAAGCGAATCAAGATGCTGGGAGCCGATATGAGCCAGGCTGCTACTAATAATGTCGCGCTTAGTGACGAATTAGGAAATCTCCTTGGCAACGCCCAACAGCATGAACTATGGGTCGCAGACCACTCTGATGACGACATGCAGATCGACGTTCTCGAGCCAGTATCTGATGCCCCTGCCCCTAATGGTACTGCTGCAAATGTAAACAACAACACCATAGCAACTGCTGCTTTTTCTGCTGAAGCTGACACTAGGGCTCCTGTACCAAAAGTACAAAAAATTAAGCCAGCGCCACTCTTCATTCCTTATGTCCCAGAAATAATGCCATTAATTGAAGGTATTAATGACGTTATTGGTGAAGGCACTTATGCAACTAAGCCTACTGCTGGCCAGGGTCTGCAAGTGCTTTGCAATGACGTAGATTCTTACCGAAAGCTAGTACAGTATTTCCAAGATAACTCTATTGCTTCCCATACGTACCAACTTAAGCATGAACGCGGCTTTAAAATTATCATGCGCCACTTACATCGCACCACTCCGGTGGATTGGATTCGCACAAAATTGTCTGACCTGGGGCACAATGCCCGATTCGTTAGCGTTATTAAAAAACGATTCACTAGGGAGCCAATGGACATGTTCGAGGTAGAATTGGAGCCCAAGGCAAATAACAGCGAAATTCTAACGCTCCACACGCTTTGCGGCCAGAAGGTCAAAGTTGAGTTACCACTGCGCTCTGCCGATATAGTTCAATGTCACCGTTGCCAACAATTTGGACATACGAAGAATTACTGCAGGCGTGCTTTCGTATGCGTCAAATGTAGCGGCAAACATCCATCTACTGAGTGTAGCATAACAGCTAACGATCGACCCAAATGCGCTAATTGTGAAGGCCCACATGCGGCAAGCTACAAAGGCTGTCTTCCTTCCTTTATATTGACAGAGCATTTACAGATACCATACATCCAAATGGAAGCGAGTGTGTGAATGGAATATGAGTGAACACACAGAAGGAATTGGTTCCCACTTGACCATGGTGCAGAAACACATTCCAAACAAACACGCTCCACATTCATATGTAGGCAGCCAAGCTTTGTCCGGATTTATTTAGGATAGATGTTTACAAATTCCAGTTACAAAATTTGAAGCTTAATATAATCACAATACTTTGATTTGATATAGTTTAGGGTTTTATCCCGGTATGATATAGCAAGTGTAATTATGTTTGTCTCATTTCTTCTTTATAATTGATTGTGATTACTTTAGCATAACATCTTTAGACTGAAAGCGGCGACAGCATTACTAGTATTTTGAATGCCATAAGCCGGCTGTTCTGATAATGTGCTGTAAGGGAGAGGAGGTGACGTAAAAATGGCAAGAGTGCAGGGCAACTTGGATGAAAAAACTGCTGCTTGAGACAAAAGGCAGGACTAAAAAACATCTTAGAATACCCTGCTGCTGCAATGCCAGGTATGACAAAGTATTTGAACTGGTTACCATGCGTTGTCGTTTGTGCGTCTCCCCTCTCATAGAGACTGACGTGCGATGGATTTTTAATGTATAGAGTAAGTTTATTTATGGGTGATGTTGTGTGATTGTGCAACTGGATAAATGACAAAGACATCAAATGAATGATGCAAAAGTTTATTAGTAGTGGATGGTTGTAACATGAACAAGCTGCCGACAGCATAAATAGAACATACACGGTTGCGGTCTTGGCATTGTCTCTATTCTAGTATGCAGGGCGGAAAGCAAGTTGCATATTGAATAATTATAATGTTCCAGAAAGTTTATGAGGATTGGTTAATTTGGAAATTAAAGACTATGGGAGTTGTTAAACTGTACGAGAAGTTGCAATATGAACAGCCGCCGTCAGGACATCTAGGAACATACACGGTTGCGGTCTTGGCATTGTCTCTATTCCAGTATGCAAAACGGGAGTATGTTTATATTGTAAGTATACTAAATGATGAATAAATAGAAACAGGATTGAAGATTTCAAGCTTATCGGAGTACAGCTCTGGTGCAAGGAGTTTGTTAATAGAGATCGTATGGATATTTATGAAGAATATCCTAGATGGAGAGTATATATTGGAAGACCTTTGCAAAAAGCATGCAGTACTTTTAGTCATCATCTGCATGATAATCATACCAAGATAAAGTCGAGTCTGTTTGCTCACCTAGGCTGCTCATGGTTTTTAAACAGGGCCCCCGGTATACGAGACAAACATGTCCTGTTCGTTGTTTTGGATAGTATAGTCAGTTTGCTCACCTAGGCTGCACATGATTTTAAACAGGGCTCCTGGTATACGAGACAAACTTGTTCTGTTCGTTGTATTGGGAGGAATGCATATCAGCAGAGATGCGCATGACAGAGTTGTATTACTTGAAGTGAAGATTAGGAGAAAGGCTAACAGTTGATAAAGTAGCTTGCCGAAAAACCAGTGCATAATGTGTGGGTGAATTAGTGTGGGGCTGGGCTCGGTAAAACCGGCCAGTTGATCGCGCACAAGGGGCACGAAAGGCTTGGCTGGGGGCGGTATGACCGGCCAGGTGATCGTGCACAGAGGGCACGAAAGGCTTGGCTGGGGGCAGTATAAACTGGCCAGGTGATCGTGCTCAGATACACAAAGGCTTGGAAGCAGCTTCAGTCAGAATATGTATTACGCTAGCTCTGGACATCAAGAGGAGTATCAAGTACATCGTAGGGCGGTTGATGTAAGCATCGTGGATGGTGTAGTGGCAGAGAGAAATTTTAGAGTATCAAGCATAAAGACATCAGTTAACAGGATTCGCTCAATTGACGTCATATTGGGTAGTATTGTGGATTATCAAGCATAAGTACATCAGTAATATAGCACAGGGGATGAGAAAAGGAGTAACAGCATAATATACAATAGAAGGCATTAAATATGCCACTCATAGATGGGTCTGCTGAGTCTTCAATATGGTAGGGCTGCATTATAGAACGTAGAGCAGGTGGCACCAGGATTTTAAACAAAAGGCACAAGGAGCGGAAACACTAAACTTGGTGGAAATGAAGGCCACCGCCGCCTTTGTTGCTGCATGTATAAAGCATAAGGGCCAAGAGAATCCGTGACAGGTTGCATGCAAGAGAAAGGAGGTTAGTAATGTTGTTAAAATTATGAGTACTTACTGAAAGCGATCATTTGAACGTTATGGCATGGCAGCAGATTTTGCATTGCTAGAGTTGATGCAGACTAGATGAGGTATGGTGGTGCTCTGCGTCGAATTAGATGGACACCGGGCCATATTCGCCTAAGACGTCGTTGAACTCGGTAACTTCCTGATATTAGTAAAAGTCTTGCCGATTTGTTTGGGTGGTTTTCTAGCCGGTCGTTGTATTGCTTAGCACGGGAATTGATTATTTCCCACACTGTAGGGACTTTGGTATCATTGTGAAGAGTACGGTTTCTGACATAGTAGGGTGCATTGCAAATTAGGCGGAGGGCCTGTGATTGAATGCTATGTAGTTTGCGCAGGTGTGTATCGGCAGCACAACCATATAGCTCAATGCCATAGTACCAGGCAGGGGCAATGATTTGTTTATAAATGAGTAATTTATTTTTTAGTGACAGCTTGGATCTGTTGGCAGATAGAAGCCACTTGTGTTTGGATAACTTTGTACGAATTGACTGAGTGGTTATGCGAACATGACGTGACCAATTTAGTTTATTGTCTAAGTGAAGACCCAAATATTTTACAAGGCATTTGGCCGGTATGATATTGTCATTTATTTTAACGACAGGAGTTGCGATATTATTACGTAAGGTGAAGAATATGAGCTGATTTATTGCCATTTACTTGAATGTTCCATTTTTTGGCCCATTCAGCAAATTGATTAACATGATCTTGCATGTAGTTGCAGGCAATTTCAGCATTGTTGGCACTGCATAGAAAAGCAGTGTCATCAGCGTATGTCGCTGTTAGACCGTTAATCTTTGAAGTAGGGTGTTGTTCAGTAGATTGGATATGAGTGGCTATGCAAGGCATGTCAGAGACATAAATATTGAAAAGCAGTGGTGCCAGTACACTGCCTTGCGGTACGCCAGCCAGTATGGGCCGAGTAGTCGATTGGACTGGGCCAGACTGTGCAGCAGAGGTACTTGCTGTAATATTACTTAGCACACAGAAGCATCGTTCGGATAGAAAGGATTTCAATATTTTATAGAGAGGTTCACTAGTGTACATTCGTAATTTAAAAAGGAGACCAGCATGCCATACACGGTCAAAAGCCTGTTGTATGTCCAGAAAGACGCCTGATGTATAGTCTCCTCTTTCGAAGGACATGTTAATGTGCTCAACAAGGCGGTGAACTTGCTGTATTGTGCTGTGCCCTGCTCGGAAACCAAATTGGTGTTCTGGTAATACTGCAGCACAGTCTAGTTTATTGTCAACAGGTGATTTTAACTCATCAATTAAGCGCTCATAAATTACTTTTTCGAAAAGCTTCGAAACTGTTGATAGGAGGCTTATTGGCCGGTATGACTTTAGTTCAGATGTGGACACATTACCACCTTTTAATATCATTCTGATTGCGGCACATTTCCATTGAGATGGGAAGTACTGCAGGCGGAGCATATTGTTGAATAGATGCAGAAGGAAAAGTTTGCCTTTTTTTGATAAGTGTTTTAGTAGATAGTTGTCAATACGATCAATACCAGGAGACTTACGAATTTTCAGTTGCCCGATATAGGCATCCAGTTCACTAGGCGTAACATGGCGCAGGTGACAAATTCGTGTGGGGGAGGATAGAAGATCAGTTTCATTAACACTGATTGTTTGATCAAGAAAGCGCTGTATTCGGTGGCAGTGCACAGTAGGCGCAAGCTCAAAGGGAGTAAAGCGTGATTGAAGTTCATCAGCAAAAGCTTCAACCTGATCTTCGGCTGATTGGCACCAATGGCCATTTTGATTGCGGACACTGTGCTGGGCTTGTGGCTGCCGCTTAAGATTTTTGGTGGCGTGCCAAAGGTTAAGAGCGCCTTTTTTTGAAGGATCAGCGTTACTGAGCGTGTGATCTACATATTGTTGGCGGTGGGAGCGAAGCAGAAGTGCTAGCTGACGACTAGTTTGCTGCCATTCTTGCCAGTGGTCATGACGGCGTGAGCGCATCCAGCGTTTGCGTAGCCTGCGTTTTTGACGAATTAAGTTAAGACGTTCATTCACTTGGGTAGGCGGCAGACGAAAAGGAATGTCAGTGCCAATATTATTGCTATTTCTTCGAATAGGTAGGATGGTTGCAGGAGAGTTTGAAGTTCTCGCAGCATTATTGAGGTTTTGTATAAAAAGGCATAGCATATCATCAATGTCATTTGTAGAGGAAATTTCTACATTGAGGTTTAAGACAGATTCCAGATGTTGATTGAATACTGTTAAGTTGGAACGTTCCGTTAGTAAGCGACGACAGGATGGCCGAGACCGACTCCTTCGATTTTGGTTTAGGGGATTTTGATTAGCGATGGTTAGCTCCATCCTAACTAGTAACGGTAAGTGGTCACTGTGTAATTCAGTGACACGAGTTATGGAAAGTTTATGGCTTGCTATTCCTGCATAGACACAGAAATCAAGAACACTGGGGCGAGTGTTATTTGGTGGAAAGTGAGTAGGCTCACCCGTTGTGAGGACATTGAATTGATTAGATCTTAGTATGATATTAGCAAGTATAGAACCGCGAGCACATTGACGTTGGTTGCCCCATAGTCTATGTTTAGCGTTCCAGTCACCTGCAATCAGGAAGTTTTCACCTAGTTGTTCAAATAACCAGTTATAGTTGTCCTGATTTACAGGATGATTAGGGGGCCAATAGCAGGCAGCTATGCAGAAGTTCCCTGAGGTGGTATGTAGTTTCACCATGGCACAGTGCAAATATGACAAGGAGATGCAAGGCAGTGTTTGAAAGCGAATTCTGTTGGATATAAGAATAGCAGCTCCGCCTACATACAGATGATTGTGGGGCGAGTTTGCTGAGAGGACTGCATAACCTTGAGCTTCAATGTGAGAACTGTAGTTTAGGTGAGTTTCGCTAATTAGCATTATGTCCGTGTTGTGGTAATTCATAAATTGGATAAGTTCATCCATTTTGCGTCTAAGTCCATTTGCATTCCACATACCAATATGGAGAGTAGTAATATTGTAATTTTACTGAGAGCTGCGTAATAAATGCGAAAGTGTGATATAAAAGAATTTGCAGATTTTTATTGCTAGTTCGTTAAGGACAGAAGAGGAAGGAAGGTGCATTTTTATAAGTAAATATAAAGAAAATTTGCTTGGTTGGCATGATCTACTGTTGTTATACCTCATAGGCTGTGACTGAATGATTGCCTTGTGAGAGAGTTTAAAATTTTAAGAAATATATGTGATTAAGCGGAAATACAGAAGGCAAAATCTAAATTTAAGAGAGAAGAAATTTAAATTATACTAGAGTCAGGATAAGTATATATGAAAAGGGATATTCATAAAATATATTATACAACCGTTGCGAAAGATAAGTTTTGATTGTAGAGAAAGAAAGGGGGAATGACCTAAGTGCCATTTCGTATGAGAGGAAAATCATTAGAAGCAAAAGTCTCCTCAATGACATTGAATTGCTAAGAGTACAAAAACGGATACGAAAAACATAATATTAATTGGTTAAACAAAAGAAGGTAAAACAAAAGAAATATAGTTTGAAATGAATAGAGTGAAGGAACAAATATAAATATACATGGGTCAAAAATATATAATTTGATTGGAAAGCATACTTAGGACAAGGAAGTATAGCAAATAAGGGACTTATTTTAGCTTGAAAACCAACTAAACGCCGAAGAAAATTGTGTTTTGGGTTATTATTGAAAAAACGCATAACAAGATTAAATTCTTTTAGAAACAAAGAGTAAAAACGGAGAAGGATTTGATTAAAAGAAAAATTAAAATATTGTAGTTTGAATTTAAAATATACTATAAAATAAAAAGAATTAAATATTTTAGGGACCGAAAATGATAAGAAATGGTCGTCGAAAATATTTTGAACCGGGTAAGACACGCAAGACTAAATTTACACGTAACAAAAGTGGAGCTTGGATTAACAAAGAAGATTCAATTGAGATAAAGTTGAAAACATTTTCCAATTAGGTTAAAAAGAATAAATAAATGTTTATTATGAGCAATGGAAAAAGGGGACAAACAAAAATTTATTTGGATTAGCACAAATTGATTAACTAATTAGCTTGAGCAAAATATTTTACGGCCTATTATATAAAGGGAGCTAAATGAGATAAGCTTATTTTAAGCTAGGAAACATTTTCCATTAAACGAGAAGGGAATAATGATAAGGTTAAAAGAAAGAATATTAAACTATTCTAGTTTTGGAAAGAATAAGAATATTTTAACAAAAAGGAGGATTATATATGTATTTATGGTCAAAAAATAAATACAAACAAATATATTTGGATTAATTCACTTGATTAAATAGAAAACCACATTTAACACAAACTAAAATGATGACCTTGAAAACCAAAACGATTTACAGAAAACGCAAAGAAGAACAAAAATATGCTTGGGCCAAAAAGTAATATTTGATTTAACAAACAAAAATAATGGGCTGAGACAACAAAAAGATTCGAGTTTTTCCTTTTGGGTCAATAAGAATATAGTAGAAAAGATAATAAAGACGCAGAAAAGAATTAAACAAAAATATAACAAAGATGAAATAAGTAAAAAAAAAATATAACAAAAAAGAAATTTTATTTGAAAAAGAAGTAAACAACAAAAATGAAAGTTTATTTGAAAAGAAGTAAGCAAAAATAATAACTTAGGAATTATTTGAAAATAGAAAAATAATAAGGACGCAGAAAATAAGTAAACAAAAATATAATAATAATGAAGTCTTATTTGAAAAAGGAAGTAAATAAAAATAAATTTATTTGAAAAAGAAGTAAACATAAATGAAATTTTATTTGAAAACAAAAATATAACAAAAATAGTTTTATTTGAAAAAGAAGTAAACAAAAATATTAATTTAGGAATTATTTCCAAATAAAATAGAAAAAATAATAAGGATGCAGAAAATAAGTAAACAAAAATATAACAAAAATGAAGTAAACAAAAGTATAACAAAAATATAACAAAAATAAATTTATTTGAAAAAAGAAGTAAACAAAAATATAACATTAATGAAATTTTATTTGATAAAAAAAAAAATATAACAAAAATATAAAATTATTATTATTTGAAAAAAGAAGTAAAGAAAAATATTAATTTAGGAATTATTTCCAAATAAAATAGAAAAAATAATAAGGACGCAGAAAATAAGTAAAACAAAAATATAACAAAAATGAAGTAAACAAAAATATAACAAAAATGAGATTTTATTTGAAGGAAGTAAACAAAAATAATATAATAAATATAAATATAATAAAAATAAATTTATTTGAAAAAGAAGTAAACATAAATGAAATTTTATTTGAAAACAAAAATATAACAAAAATAATTTTTTTTGAAAAAAGAAGTAAACAAAAATATTAATTTAGGAATTATTTCCAAATAAAATAGAAAATTTTATTTGAAAAAAGGAAACAAAAATATATCAAAAATGAAATTTTGAAAAAAGAAGTAAACAAAAATATAACAAAAATGAAATTTTATAAAAATATTAATTTAGGAATTATTTCCAGATAATATAGAAAAAATAATAAGGACGCAGAAAATAAGCAAACAAAAATGAAATTTTATTTGAACAAAGAAGTAAACAAAAATAATTTTATTCGAAAAAAGAAGTAAACAAAAATATAACAAAAATGAAATTTTATTAGATTTAGGAATTATTTACAAATAGAATAGAAAAAAAACAATAAAGACGCAGAAAATAAGTAAACAAAAATATAACAAAAATATAACAAAAATGAAGTTTTATTAAACAAAAATATAAAAAAAAAAAAATTGAAATTTTTGAAAAGAGAAGTAAACAAAAAAATAACAAAAATTAAATTTTATTTGAAAAAGAACAAAAATATAATAAGAAATTTTAGGTTGTAGGATTTTTTCCCAATTTAGAAGTGCACCAGTCGAAAGTCAGAAGTAGAATGACTAGATATTGTATGTGGGCATTGGCATTTAAGGCAAATTTGAGAATTTAGTTCCAAGGCCTACTTAAAAACAAAAAAAAAAATTTTTAAGTTTTAAAAGCATACTTTGATCCGGGACACGTAGTTTTAATTTGAGTAGAGCTAAAAGCTTTACTGTTCAGCGCTCAGTTCCAACATGGGAGTCGAGTGATTAATAACCTTTTCAAGTTTTTTAAATTAGTGAAAGTCTAATACATGTTAAGAGAGATTTTTTTTCAGGTTGCTGTGCACTATTGTACACGATGAGGGCTTGCTGTCGAATGAGACAATCGGCAGCTTACCTATTTTATTTGTGCGTTACTATCGAGCAACTTATTCAAATATAATTAGCGTACATATCGATACTTAAAACAAAGTGGCAACTCCGCATGCGATGAATGAGAAATTTATCGCATGCATCGGAAGTGATCAACTGCTATGTAAAAAAAAACAGTCTGGCAATATTTTGCATATACAAATAGAAATTACATACAGACATTTGCAATTATGTTTCTTAAGCACTAATTACTAATTAATTGTTATTTCTTTTATTTTTAGGTTCCACTGAAGAGTTCGCAAGCGGGCGTGCTTTACGATGTGCTAGTTGCCACCAGTTGTGTCCGGGTCGCCACACGCTAGCCGGATTCTGCAGCTGCATCAATTGCCATGGGCCATATGTCATGTGCCGTGGTGGACTCTCGAAGGGTTGTAGCCCGATTTGCAGCTGTTCCTGCTCTGTGGTCAAAAGATACCTGCGCTGTTGATGTGGTGATTGAGAGGATCGTGTTGGCTGTGACTCTGTAAGTAGACGTTTTGATGTGGACAATAATACTCCAATTTTGCGTTTTTTAGCCAATTGGACAGATTGGAAAACAGGCGTCGCCGGCTGTTTGCGCTTGATGCCTTTCGAAGTTTGCTGCTGTAGTAGAGTTGGCTCAGTGATGCACTGCTGCCATGGTGGCAGACTCCGGAAGGGCTGGAGCCCGATTTGCCGTTGTTGTGGTGACCAAGAGGATCGTGTTGGCTGTGACTCGGTGAGTAGACATTCTGTTGTTGGCAGCATTAATCCACTTTTGCATTTTTTAGCCAAATGGACAGGATGGATAACAGACGTCTCCGGCTGCTTGTTCTTATAATCCTCGGCTGGGCCAAGCTGCCTGTCTCGCTTGGACTTGATTCCTGTCGAGGTTTGCTGCTGTAGCGAAGTCGGCTCAGTGGTGCCTTGCTGCCTTTGTTGCCATGGTGGCGGACTACGCAAGGGCTGGAGCCCGATTTGCCGTTGTTGTGGTGACCAAGAGGATCGTGTTGGCTGTGACTCGGTGAGTAGACGTTCTGTTGTTGGCAGCAATAATCCAATTTTGCATTTTTTAGCCAATTGGACAGGATGAATAACAGACATCTCCGGCTGCTTGTTCTTCTCATCCTCGGCTGGGCCAATCTGCCTGTCTCGCTTGGACTTAATTCCTGTCGAGGTTTTCTGCTGTAGCGGAGTCGGCTCAGTGATGCCTTGCTGCCTTTGTTGCCATGGTGGCGGACTACGCAAAGGCTGGAGCCCGATTTGCCGTTTTTGTAGTGACCAAGAGGATCGTGTTGGCTGTGACTCGGTGAGTAGACATTCTGTTGTTGGCAGCATTAATCCACTTTTGCATTTTTTAGCCAAATGGACAGGATGGATAACAGACGTCTCCGGCTGCTTGTTCTTCTCATCCTCGGCTGGGCCAAGCTGCCTGTCTCGCTTGGACTTGATTCCTGTCGAGGTTTGCTGTTGTAGCGGAGTCGGCTCAGTGGTGCCTTGCTGCCTTTGTTGCCATGGTGGCGGACTACGCAAGGGCTGGAGCCCGATTTGCCGTTGTTGTGGTGACCAAGAGGATCGTGTTGGCTGTGACTCGGTGAGTAGACGTTCTGTTGTTGGTAGCAATAATCCAATTTTGCATTTTTTAGCCAATTGGACAGGATGGATAACAGACGTCTCCGGCTGCTTGTTCTTCTCATCCTCGGCTGGGCCAAGCTGCATGTCTCGCTTGGACTTGATTCCTGTTGAGGTTTGCTGCTGTAGCGGAGTCGGCTCAGTGGTGCCTTGCTGCCTTTGTTGCCATGGTGGCGGTCTACGCAAGGGCTGGAGCCCAATTTGCCGTTGTTGTGGTGACCAAGAGGATCGTGTTGGCTGTGACTCGGTGAGTAGACGTTCTGTTGTTGGCAGCATTAATCCACTTTTGCATTTTTTAGCCAAATGGACAGGATGGATAACAGACGTCTCCGGCTGCTTGTTCTTCTCATCCTCGGCTGGGCCAAGCTGCCTGTCTCGCTTGGACTTGATTCCTGTCGAGGTTTGCTGTTGTAGCGGAGTCGGCTCAGTGGTGCCTTGCTGCCTTTGTTGCCATGGTGGCGGACTACGCAAGGGCTGGAGCCCGATTTGCCGTTGTTGTGGTGACCAAGAGGATCGTGTTGGCTGTGACTCGGTGAGTAGACGTTCTGTTGTTGGTAGCAATAATCCAATTTTGCATTTTTTAGCCAATTGGACAGGATGGATAACAGACGTCTCCGGCTGCTTGTTCTTCTCATCCTCGGCTGGGCCAAGCTGCATGTCTCGCTTGGACTTGATTCCTGTCGAGGTTTGCTGCTGTAGCGGAGTCGGCTCAGTGGTGCCTTGCTGCCTTTGTTGCCATGGTGGCGGTCTACGCAAGGGCTGGAGCCCAATTTGCCGTTGTTGTGGTGACCAAGAGGATCGTGTTGGCTGTGACTCGGTGAGTAGAC